>VURO01036692.1:0-19322 GCA_015108175.1 Pelvicachromis taeniatus
ATGTTCAAGGCTTGGGAAATCTTTTTGTAGCCTAAGCCTGCTTTAAATTTCTCAATAACTTTATCCCTGACCTGTCTGGTGTGTTCTTTGGACTTTATGGTGTTGTTGCTCCCAATATTCTCTTAGACAACCTCTGAGGCCGTCACAGAGCAACTGTATTTGTACTGACATTAGATTACACACAGGTGCACTCTATTTAGTCATTAGCACTCATCAGGCAATGTCTATGGGCAACTGACTGCACTCAGACCAAAGGGGGCTGAATAATTACACACACCCCACTTTTCAGTTATTTATTTGTAAAACAATTTTGGAATCATGTATGATTTTCGTTCCACTTCTCACGTGTACACCACTTTGTATTAGTCTTTCACGTGGCATTCCAATAAAATTGATTCATGTTTGTGGCTGTAATGTGACAAAATGTGGAAAAGTTCAAGGGGGCCGAATACTTTTGCAAGCTACTGTTAGTGGAGGAGAATGATTGGATGGCATACAATGTGTTCATGCATCAGAGCTGCTTGTTTGAAAAGCTGTGTAACCACAATGGCAAATTTACATACATTTGTCAACTGCAACTGACAACACGATTAAATGTCATAAGATTATATTTTTTGAATATGAAGCTGTCTCTCTGGCTTCATATTCATCTCTGCCTGTCATTTCTTACTATTCTCAGTAAAATAACATGAATTTGCAACTGGCTGTCAAAGGCTTAGTGTCACAATCATCATGTCTTCTTTTTTTTCTTGCTTGTGTCTTAAACACAAACCAACCCCAGCCCTACAAGTGATCATTTAGTGGATGTTGAGAAGTTACTGATACTACACATGCTGTACTTACAATACATACTGTAAGTCACCAGTATGGTCGAATTTGCCCATCATATTTCCTTTAACTTCCATGGAATAAAAGTGCAAGTTAAAAAGAAATGTTGGTATCAACAGTGCAGGTGTGAGTGCGGCCCTTCCAGGCTGAGCGGACTGATATCACTGGGAAAATTAGGATTCTCCAGAGATCACAAACACACACTAACAGTGTGTCAGGAAGGACCTTTTGGGGTTTTTAATAGAGTCCACACACACACACACACCCTTGATGAAAGCTTTTTGGGAGAATGTTTCATCTCACTGTGCCCTCAGTGAGATAATAAGAACAGGGGCACAAGTTTGAAGATATCTTTATGTGTGAGGCCTGTGTATTTGTGCGCACTTTAGCAAGGTAGCTAGGATATATCACTGAGGATTTGTAGTATGTGTGTTGGTGTGTGTGAATGTATCCATGTGCACCTGTCTGCCTGACGGCCACAAGCTAGCTCCTCAGCAGAGTATGAGTTTCACACACATTTCATTTCCTGCAGTCAGCATCAATTCAAACCCTCAGAGGAATTAACTCTATCTACCTGCTTGTCGGCTTCTTCTGTCGCTGCAGGCGCACCTCACTCGAACACACACTCTCGCCTCACACACCCTTACACAGTCACACGCATTTTTCTTTGAAGGTTTTCAGTCTCCACAGCCAGTCTGCAGGGGAGATAAGACTACACACGGGAGAAAAGAGAAGTCACAGTGATGAATGGTGTGCACAGCTGCAGCACAATGCTCTACTATTAATGTGTTATTGATTAATGTCTGTCACTGGCCCCCCACTATAGGAGAACACACACACACACACACACACACACACTGGCCCAGCACCATATCTTCATGCCATCATTAGCGACTGACACTAATTTGCCCCTTAAGGTTTATGTTAGCACTGTGTTAAAAATAGTTCCACCTAGTCTGAAGGCAGTTGTCAGTATTTTTAAGCTAAAGCTGCTGATGCAGATGAAAATATTGCTGATTTTTTGTCCTTTTTTACAAACCTGTTATATGCAGTGTCTTGAAAACTTGGATTTTGTGTAGCTTTAGCAGTCAGCTGATCTCTGTCCAACACACTGCGAGAATTCAACTTTATCTTGACAGCTGCTGCTCAGATAATCTTTAAATTAGGCTCCAGTAGTATGACAAAGGTTCAAGACACCAGTGTTGTCTTTTCCTTATCACCTATCCTGAACACTTTCCAATCTACCTGGCAGCATATGACCAATCACAAACAGAAAGGATTACTGGCAGCATAGACGCTGACTATATAAGGGAAGAGCAGCTTATAGTATTGGAAACCAGTGAAGGATAAAAACAAAACGCAGGCTAAAACAACACCTTTGTTTCAACCAAAGCAGTAAGTATATATCCTAATTTTAAAAATGACAATTTGAATGTATCTACACTAAAAAAAAACTGTGAACAGTGTTCTTAATTCAACAATAAGAAAACGAGTAGACAAAAATAGCATGCATGGAAAAAAAAACAAAAAGAACACAAAGGCTCATCTCACATTTGCCAAAACACATATTGATGATCCCCGAAACTTTTAGGAAAATATTTTTTGATCAGGAATCAGATCGTCCATGTTTTTGGACGATCTGATTCCTGATCCGTCTCATGTATCAGACATGATGGTCAAACATGGTGGTGGAAATGTGATAATCTGCATGGACATGGACCACTTGTCATAGTGGATGGCACCTTGAAATTCACTCTGTACCAGAAGTTCTTGAAATAGAACATCCATCCATCCGTTCTCACTTGGAGCACCTGCGCAGCAGGACAGTGGCCACCTCTGGAAAAATGAAGGTTTTGGGAAGGCCTACAAGTCCAGATATAAAACAACTTGAGCACATTTGGAATTACCTTAGAATTAAAAGTAGAATTGAAAAAATTCTGCAAAGAAGAATAGACCAAAGTTCCTCCACAGCGATGTGAAAGATTTATTGCCAGTTATCACATACACCTGGTTGCAGTTCTTGATGCCAAAGCTGGTAAAACCGGTTATTAGATTTAGGGGGCAGTTCTTTTTTCACAAAGGGAAAAGAAAGCTTTTTTTTCACTTAATAAATGAACTCATCATGTAAACACTACATGGGTTATCTTTGTCTAATATTCAAATTTGTTTGACGATCAGCAACTTGTAAGTTTGACACATATACAAAAACATCGGAAGTCATGGAGGAGGACAAATACATTGTCACTCTAAACATCCTGGCACAGTGGCCACATATACACACGCCATACTGAGAGGTCAGTAATATTAATTAAACCATGGATACAGAGACCCTGTAATAAACATCCTCAATAATAATAATAAAAGAAATTCCACATAGCCTGGAAACTGCTTAAAAGCACATCAAAAGAAAGAGATGAGGTATAGAATGACAAACTCAGCAATGAAGCATAAAATGAAAATGTAGCTTTTTTACAAAAACTATTTATAATAGTATGATTTCATCAAGGTGACCGGCACAGTAGAAGGTTTAGCTTTCTAAGCAAGTCAAGATATTTTATCAACAGTCAGGAGTATGAAACTAGAAAGGAAAGCAGAGATATGTGGAGATTCTTAGAGCCAGCTGATGATGAATAACAATCTTAGTTCTGAAAAGTGCCAGAAAAATGTTACACTGCTCAGTGCAGTAAAACTGAGGTGGAAAATTGTCACGCGATCTAAGGATATTGTTTACAGTACCAAACAAAAGAGCTGTAGTATTTTTCCTTCCCCACATCTGATTAATAATATTCAGATTTAGCTGCAAACAGATCCTGCTTGAAGAGGCACACGAGTTTTTGATATATATGCTCATGATCAGCAAGACCAAGTCTTTGTGCAGAGGCGTTTCAAGCGGCATACTTTACCGGTAATTTAGCGTAATTATGGCTGAACCAGGGAGCAGAGTGAATAAAAGAGACAGTCCAAGCTTCCAAAAGAGCAAGTGTAGAAAACTTTGTAGTCCATTGTTGTTTTGAGACCGTTCATCAGGAGTAGATAAATAGGCAAACTCCACTGAAGAAGGCAGATATATCACTGTTCTTAATGTTGAAATATGCAACAGAGCAAAGAGAGTTTGATGTAGATATTAAAGTGATGTTAACAGATGGCAGCTTATGGTCACATATTGAAAAGTCAGATTATATACAGTCCTGAAGAACAACACATAAGATCAAGAATATGTCCCTTAGTGTGAGTTAAAAAAAAATCAATAAAAATTCTTGCAGACCAAAACTATCAAGACGCGATGAGAAATCCCGCAAAGACAGAAAAGAGTGTGATCACAGTAAGCGAGCGAACACTTGTGTTGTTAGACTGTAGAAGTTTCCATTTGGGGAATGCAGGGTTACAACAACAGAATCAAGACTGAAAGAACTGTTGTAGACACTAACAAGGTTAACATTCACTGTCAAATAGACAGTAAGTAAGTAATACAACTAACAAAATGATTAGCTCAACTGGAGCAGTGGCATACGGAAGCCGAGAACGGCCGTATCCGTTAATAATATTTTTCTCTCTTTTTCTCGTGATAACGAGTTATTTATCTAGTTATCACGAGAAAACAAAACCGTTTTCTCGTGATAACGAGATAATTATGACAGCGGAGGTGCAATCAGCTGTGCGGCGGAGGTGTGGTCTTTGACCTGATGCGGTACCGGAGGTGCGTGGTGAACGGGTGTGCCTGGCCAGCTGACTAATGAACTGTGTGTCTGCTCTTTCAAAACAGTAACGGCCAGGCAGTCGGGAGGTGTGTGGCAACGAGGCAGGAGTGGCTGCGTCCTGAGCTGTAGCTGAAACCGCAGTTTGTGTTGCCATAATAAAAACACTGTCCGCAAAACCTGACGCCAGTGTGTGACGCTATGACGCGAAACTGCTTCAGCTTTGCTGGAAGGTGAGGCTATCAGGAGCCTGCTGCTGTATATACACACCGAACAGGTATAACATTACGGCCAATGACAGGTGACGTCAGTCACACTGATTATCGCTTCACAACACCTGTTAGTGGGTGAGATGTAAAGAGCGCCTTCTTTGGTTTCACTGGAAAAAATAGAAAGAGACACTGGATTAGTCTAACGATGTCTAGCATCTAGTCTACAGACCGGTTGGTGACAAATCTGGTTGCTGGTGAAAAATGAGTGTGTTATGAACGGTTGCCAAGTGGTTGCTGGGAGAAATCAGTTGTAAATAAAGTGGTGCACTAAAACCCTTCCTCTTTAGTGCAGCATCATATACGTCTTTGTGACACGTAGTGACAGCAAGCAACGTCCAGCAACCAGCTCACCAACTGGACAGGGAATACACATTTCTCCCTAGCAACTGGTGCTCGCCAGTAGGAATTGATTTAATACTCACTTTTTCCCAAGTGACAGGTCATTGCCACTTGGGTCACTTTATGTGACTGAGGACTGCAAATTTTAGAGTTGCACCCAACAACAGAGTAGGGCAGAAAATGCCTGTGGATTCCACAAATGATGAAAGATTATGGAAGATTAAACTAATTAATGAACTAGTCTTTCTGTCAAAACCGAGCCATACCAAGCCCGTTTCCTTACATTGTGATACACTATAAGTATAAATAAAGCATTTGAATGCTGGAATTATTATGTATTTTAGTTGAATTGCTGTTGTAGGTTAGGCTTAACGACATGCTTAACTAGATGATTTTTTAAATAGCTCCTTTCACAAATTTTAAAAGGCAAACTGTGCCCATGTGCAAAAAGCTTCTCTCTATTTTGATAATTACCAGGGTGAGGAGTTCCACCCCAGGCAATGGTAATGGTAATTAGCTGAAAAGGTTGGACATTTTGCATGTAGTTACTCACAAAAGTCCAAGAGGTGATTTAAACAGTGACTGTTTCAACCATCCTTTAAAGCCGCTGTAAAAAGCAAAACATTACAGTAAATGCAATGTACAACTAAATCAGCATGTGAGACATTTGGAAAGTGGAAATAAAAGAAAATTGGGAGCAGCTGCAGGTGTGCAGCTTTAGAGCTAGGAATACCTGCAAAATGGATGGCAAGGAGAGAGGAAAAACTATGGGGGAGAGAGAAAATAAGGAGTCTGAGGACCGGATTATTTTGTAAAAGCTGTGGTTACACCTACCACACACTCCACATACACTTGTAAACACCTAAACAAATTCAGAAATGTAAGGACCCCTAGAAAATCCAGGATCCCAGTCTGGGAGCCTCTGATACAGGCAGCATCATCAACCATGTGGTGATGACATTCACATTCATACACACTCTGTGTCCCTCCCTCCTACTGACACAAACACACTACAGTCCCGTTTGATTTCTCCCTTCAGGAGAAGGGATAAATCAGCTAGCAGGAACCTGGCAGTGTTGGTCCGAGAGTTTTCCCTCTTGTCCTGTTCTACTTCCAGCTCACAGTCTATTTTCATAATGGAAACACGGGCTAGAATGTAGTCTGTATCTCTGCATGCACAGTGCTGATTCTGAGAAATGAAGTGCCACCACTGAAGCGGCAAAGTCTATGAAAAATAGAATTTCCTAACACAGAACTTTAGAGCATGTTCTGGGTGACCTTTCACTTGAAATACTCTTTTGCTCTCCTGTGATTAAACTTCTGCACTAGCTATACTTTATTTAAAGGAATTACAACATTCACCATTTTATACAAAAATGTGATAAATGTATACATGTATGTATTTGTATGCATGATATAGTAACATTATCAATCATTTTGAACTACCATATTCATGTTTGTCAGGATGCCAGAATGCCCAGAGAGAAGCCACGCAGACACAGGGAGAACATGCAAACTGAAAGGTCCCAGGCTGGCTTCAAACCCAAGACCTTCTTGCTGCGAGTGCTATCCACTGTGGCATCTCCTTCAATACTTAAAAACAAAAAAGCACTGCATAAAGAGGCAGGTTAGTCCATAAAACAGAATGACAAAAACCAAACAATAGGGAAGAACACACAGATTAGATGCACACATCAAGACGAGAAGGTTAATAAGGAATAGATGCACTCGATGAGGATGATGGCAGGGAAAGAACAAAGGAGGGAAGTAAAATTACTTAAAGCCTCCTAAATAACTAACCTTCAAAGTAAAACAGGAAGTAAGCTAAACAAGGACAAAGAATAATCAAATGCAAGCAACATGAGATGCTGATAGAAGAAAATTTAAGAGGCACATTAAAACAGTAAAATATAACTAAGACTCCTGTAGCAAAAGTCTGTGTTCAATGCTCACTTAGCAATTACAAAGACAATGCGGTTATATTTATTCTAACACGAAGGAAAATATTAGACAGTAGTCTAAAGATAAACAATGTTTTAATGTGTTTCTATTAGAATGAATCACTAGTATCAAACAACACTGTTTAAATAATGAAGGATAGTATCCCACAACGTTTCTACACAGCAGCTAAAGCCAGCTCTTTTCAGCTTCTACACATCCAATTCCAAAAACTCATCTGGGCACATTATTTGATGCTACTTTAGTTTGTTCACAGTTCCTGAACTTTTGCGAGCCATTTTGTAGTCGGCCTTCACCGCAACTCTTTTCTTCATGCTGACATAATCTCTGTCATATCTGATGTCACTAGTGTGCTGGGGTCTTGCTATTGTACTCCCTGCCTCTGACTTGTGCATTGAAAAGCAGGAAGGTCCCAGAACAGAGCCGTGCTGCTAAATATAAATCACTGCACATGACCTGACTGAACAGTGGGGTTTTTTTGCCTTTACAGAGTGGTGTCGCCTAGTGCTGAGGCACATAGGGCGTAAGTCATCAACACCCTGCTGACTCAGTAACTCCAAATAAGTGCAGCTCCAAACCTCCTCTGGTATTGACAGCAGAAAAACTGTGTGACAGGAGCTTCAAGCACTAGTTTCAATATCCAAACAGCTCCCATGTACTATGCAGGAAGTACAGTATTTTTGTCCATAGCATATCTGCTACTGTGCATATTTTGACTTTTTATACCAGTGAGCTGGGTGTGTTATTTTGATGTGGATTATTTATAGGCCACATGGCCTTTGTATCCTTGTAAATGATGTAATGTCACATTTGCAAACTCTGCAGTAATTTGCATCATATGTGTATTCATTACCATTCATTTTAATTCACGCATTTAAAATAGCCCACACAGCAGTTTTCATTAATGCGGTTTGTCTTGCTTGGGCTTGCCATATAGCCCAAAGTAATACTGAAACTACAACATTGGACCAGTCAATCAAAAGCTCCCTTTGTGCTTTTATTTATTATTTTTTTTAATGTTCTTCCAGTTCATGCATATTGCATTGTGTATACCTGGAGCACACTTTGAGCACACTTTACTGCTGAACTCATCCTTATTGGTTTATGCAATTGGTTTAATACTGAAAAAGATGAAAGTACACATTTAGAGCATTACAATAAATTATTAAAATGGAAAAAAATCTAATTATAGAAATTAAATTATTGTTGATAATATCACGGTATACACATCAATTTAACACGATTCACATTAATACATATATTTTAACATTTGAGTATATCTTGTGTGCGCCTTGATCAAGTAATTATTATGTATGAGAAGGCTCAGTAACGACCAACAAGATGGACTCAAACCTTTCATACTGCACTCACTATAAGCCATTATGTGATAGCATCTTTCAGTACCAACTTTTGTAGCTATATTAGGTGCAGATGTGTTCAGAAAAAAAGAAGTTCTCTATTTATCCCAATCAGACCAGCCAGAAATAGTTTTTAAAAATGAGTCAGCGAATGAAAACCTAAATATGCAATAGCTTAATACGAATGGTGTTATTGGGATATCAGGTGGTAAAGATTTTCTGTGTCAGACGAGCTGAAAGTGTTCAGCTGCATGGCCAGGAAGTTTTCTCTGTGTCCATTGATGGAGGTATCCAAAGAGTGTTTTGATTCAAACTGGATTATAACAGCAACGCCAATGACAACTTCCCTTGGAAAGTAATATGGACACATTCTAACAACAAGTGCTTCAATATTCAGGCCACAGAAAGACTTCCTTGCAGCAACATGTCCAGAATAACACAACTTTTCACTCCCAACTAGGGCAACCCCTCCATATTTCTTCTTGTTGCTCAGATTAATCTCCTTGTCTACCCGGAAAGTCCTGAAGCCAAGCACGGTCACACTGTGATTGAGCCATGTCCCACTAAAACACGCTTTTTGTCAGTGTTAAATCATTGCACAATTTGCAGTAATTTCCCAACTGCCAACATTCATAGGATGAGTTCAGTTATTCATTTGAACACTCTCCTCCCTAAAATCTACAAAGGGAAACTCTTACAGGCGCATATGCAACAAGGCCAACTGCAGAAATAACTTGTTTCAGTTTCATTGCTAGCGTTTGACTACACCTAAAAGTGGCTTTTGCTAAGCCACAGCCTGGTATTACATGATGTAAAGTATGTACAACACAATATGTAATTTTACCTGCTATCATCGCACATTGCTTGCTTTTCCTAGGACCTGGCGTCCACATATGTGGACATCACATTTTGGATGGTTTAAACCAAAATACAGTATTTTGCCCTACAAGGGGCTGATATTCACTTACGAGGACATTATACTGCCACTGTTTGATCGAAATTTAATACGATTGACCTCATATGTGGATCTCATTTTTCTCAGAAACAAAAATCAGGTAATTCTTTGTTTTTACATTCATCAGGTCCCAATCAGCCCAAATAGCAAAGAGAAATTAAAAATGCATGTCATGAACAAGTTCGGGTCTTAGGAGGTTAAATAACAATCCATGCAGTAGTTGTTGAGAAATTTATTTTTGGCTGAAAAACCATAAAATGTACATTAGTTGCTGCATTTTGACTAGAAAACAAAACAGTCGCATCCAAGTGTAGTGTCACTCTATTTAAATGGTCAAAGTTTCCAGGATTATGATACAATTCATTTTTACTGCCATGCATTCTTATTAAAATAGCAAACAAACATCTTTCTTCCCTCGGGAAACAAGAAAGGCAAGACATCAAAGGCGCGTGATGTACCGAAGGTGAGCGTACTGCTCGCATTAAATAATACAGCTATAAAGATCAAAATTTAATGATCTCCAAGTCATTAGGCATCATTTGTGATTTTGAAGGACTTATTTTTATTCTTCTACGAATAAAAACAGCCTAATTTCAGAATGGAGATCATGCATAGGCTGCCTTTTTATTTGTCTTGTCTCAGAGAATTTAAGATGTGAAATATTTTAATGTCGTTCAAAAGATGTTCAGTGTTGATGTAATGCTTCACTTTAAATCAGTGCTCATTTGATCTAATATAACGGTGCCACCTCCTTTGTATTTACTCTGCTCTATTTACACAGGCAAGTTTAACAAGTCTATCAAACTCATCATCAAGCTTCTTACTTTAATTGTTTGAGCCTTTCTAATGTTGCAATCCGACTGGCAGCGTCAAGTCTGTAGACATGTGCACTCGCTCTAGTCCTTGTAAACCACGTCTGCATAGTTTTCAAATGAATAGCATATAAAGATAATAGCATTCACATACTTCCATATTTTGCCCCCACATGCATGTTTCACTCAGTGTTTTCAATTAGCTAGAAAAATACTGAGGTGTTTGTCTTTTTGGTTCACATTAAAATCATTGGTGGACATTCTGTATCACTACAGTGATTCATTAGCAGGGATCACATCTTCAGTTAGATTTGACACTGTTTCTTGAATGTCAGATGGAATAACCACAGATGTCGGCCTGAGGTTGCAGTTTGAGGAAGGCATCAGTGAGGACTGGTGCAGCATACTGGGAGATTCCCAGGTACTAATTAGAGGTATGAAAATTGACAAAATGGGACAAAAATAAGAGGATGTATGCAAGGTAAAACAGACAAAAACAAGAATAAAGGCTGACATACTGGTAAACGGTCTCTGCCAGGTCAAGGCTCTAAGAAGCTTTAAGGAGCTTGGATCCTTCATGGGCCTATCTGACAAGTTGTACACATTCTCTAGAGACTGAAATACAAGCTGATCCAAGTTTCTTTCTAGTACCCATAGTAACAAACCCATATTGCAATGGTAACAACTAGAGATAAAGTGAACCAGTTCTCCACCTGCTATAGGTCCTGGTTAGAGTAACCTTAAGCTCAAGTACAGAACTAGGACTATGACTGCCGTCTAAGATGACAGAGGTGGAGTCTGTCTAATCGTGTGACAAGACTGCCACGATCGCTAGTGAGCCTGACAGTATGGAAAACTGTTGGCTAATAAACTGACTGTATTTGGTAAAATCCTAAAATATAACTTTTACCTGACTTGTGCACCATGAGGAAACCCCAAACTTGAATCATGAATACAATATCTATCAATGATTTGGTAAGACACTACTTGTTTAAAAGCAGTTATCTTTTTCCTCAAAGTTCAATCTACACATTTTCTCCACACACACACACATTGGGAATTACCATTTCCTTCCATCTCTTCTGAAGGTATGTTGGTTTGTCAGATGCATTCAAAGAGGGTGAAGGCTGTTTGATAATGGTGTGCCGGAGAACAGTGTGAAACAAATGAAATGAAAACAGTGAAAGGCACACAGTTCATTTCCCTGTGTTTATTCACAGTAGGCCAAGTTATACATTCAACATATTGAGACACCTGCTGAGTCAGTGCTGGAGGGTGGGGGTCATAAATTATGGAGCGAGACCTTGAAATACGCTGTGATACATTTGCAACACAACATCTAATGGCAGAATATGAAACAAGGGGCGTGCATACTGATGATGCAAATAATACTCCAAGTCAGTGACATGTGCAATAAGCTGATGACGATGATTTACTTTCTTGATATACCATGACTCTAAAGTGCCAAAGTGCAAGAATAGCTTTTTCAAAAAAAGAAATGTGGTTATTTCCTGGATACAAGATGACTATGAGAGCACCTGTTTCATTTGCTTCAGTCAAATGCATCCCTTCTGTATGATATCATGCAAATGGAACAAAGAGCACCCTACTTTGGGGACATTTTGCATTTTGTCTGTCATTTGTCATTTCCCTACAAAAGTACGCAGTGTAAAAACATGCTGTCATACTACAGAAAATTACTTAAAGGGAACCCTTTATGCTCAATTCCAGCTGCTTATTTTTGTTCTAAAAGTCCCGATTCTATTGTCAGCCACAAGACGCCTTTATGACCTTTGTGTTGTGCAGCAACACAACACTCTGTGCCTAGCTGATTTGTTTCTTTCTAACTCATTTCTCACTTTGCTTTCTTTTGCTGGTTAGGCTTAGGTACTAAAAACCTCTTGTTGCATTAGGAAAAGATTACAGCATGGGTTAAAATATTGCCCCTCACAACAGTAACCATGCATGTTTTATTTTAATAAGTTACCTCATTATGTATCCTGATGTATCACATACTGATGAGACATGCCAGTAGCTTTGTGTGTAACTGAGACTCACCAGCATTTATACCAGGAATGACACCAGCGTGGGTACATGAATATAACCGTGGCGAGAGCTGGCATGTCTGAAAAACGTAAGCAGTGTAGATATATGAGCTGCAAACATGGATTCGTTGGTCAACTCTTTTGGTTTCTGGAAAAAGTCCATGAGAAATTACCACTGACTTCTGTTGAGTTTATGGTTATTGTTAGCTTGGTAAATGTCTTATGTAATACAAAGTTATATTAATTTTGTGAATTAATATAACCCCCAATGAGTTCCAGTTAAATTGTAATAAAGGGATAAAGCAATAAATGGTTTCCTTTATGATAGTCCTGTGACTGACAGTTTGACATAATCTGAACACTAATGTATCTGATGTATTAATGTATGAACTTAAATGCATTGTTATTTATATTCTGCATGCATTGTAATGTCAATTTGGGTTTGGATTTCAGTATGCAAAGTGGTAAAGCAGGCTGGCAGGTTTGAGAGCAAAAACTGTGTCTCCCAGGTCAAGGAGAGCAATGATATAAATGGACATTATATATGAATGCTCCTGGCTATAAAAGTTTGTTAATTGGTTCACTTTCTCTTATCTTCCCAGCGTGTAGTCACTACAACCTGTTCTTTTTCACGTTTGGTACCACTACATTTCCATTTCCCCCTCACCTTTCTCACATATCCAATCTATCGCTACTGCTTCAGTCACTGACTTTGCTAATTTCCCCAATCTATTGTTTTACTGTGTTTTGTTTAGTTTAGATAACAAATTTCTGCTGTATCGCTTGCACAGCCTCCCTTTTGTCTCGCTTAATGAACTAGTCTGTGTGTTTGCTTTAATTCTGATGGCAAATATGCATTTCTGTGTGTCGAAGAGGCTCATTATAACTGAGCATGCTGACAGACACAATTTTCCTCCTTGCCAGACGATGATAATACCGTGCCTTACAGACCTTGCCAAAACCTAGTTTTTATCTCTGCCAAAGGGAGGCTTCTAGTGAGTTTTGATTTCTTTTTTTTTCTGTACGTCACAGAAAAGTCAATATATATATAACTCACTTTCGTGAAATGTAGAGAAAGGTCAGTACCATGGTAAAGTAATGCTTTTCCCTTTATTTGAACTGCCAGCATATATTGATCAAGGATTTCATATAGGTTTCCATAGCTTTTGAGGCAGTCAGTCAATCAAACAATCGATGAATTTATCAGCATCGTTGCAGACAAATACATACATACATACACACAAGAATATGTGCCGAGTGTGACCAAATATGGAAGTTTCAAGGTCAAAATGGAATATGCCTCCTAGGGTGGTTGAAAACGACCAAGCTAGGATCCTGTGGGACTTCCAGTTACAGATGGACAAACTGGTGATGGGTAACCAACTAGACACAGTAGTGGTGGACACGCAAAGGAAGGCAGCTATAGTGACAGATGTAGTTATACCAAGTGATAGCAACAACAGGATGAAGGAGCTCAAGAAATACAGGGACTGAGGGAAGATAATGAGGATAAGGCAAAATTTGTCCCCCTGGTAATTGGATTACTCGGCGCAATGACCCCAAACTGCATGAGTGGCTCCAGCAGATCCCAGGGAGAACATGTGAGATATCTGTCTAGGATCAGCAAAGCCATTGCTTTGGTATCCTTAAATCCTTCCTGAGCTTAAAAGATACAAGGATACCATATAACCAATACATTTGCTCTTTCTAGGTCTGCACTTTTCTGGAAAGAGATCTAATTTCTAGGAACTGGAATGATTCCTGGAGCTACTCACCCAGTTTGAGGGTCACAGCCCTAAATGCACTGGTCACCATAGGGACCAGTGTTGCCTGATGTTGCTATCACATGATATAGTTATTTCTGTCACTACCGCCTTCTTCCTCTGCTTATCTACCTCTACTATGTCTGGTTGGTTTGTCCAGTTTTTTTGATCTGTATCCCACAGAAGCTCAGCATGATCATTATTAACCATCGTAGGGGACGCATCCCATTTTGACCTATGTGCTGGATTGTCTCAGGTACATCTGGGCTCTTGCCAAATGCAGGCTCTGCAGTGGTAGACCCCAGCTTTTATTGATCTGCTCAGAGTAGACTGCAGCCTCTATTGTACTGCTATGATTAGTGTGTCTGTTCTGTCTTTTACCCATATCTGGTTGCTAGTTTTTTTTCAATATCAGCCATTTCTATCCCTTCTTCTATTTGTCTGCTGTGCAGAGGTCTATCCTTCCATGATGGTTCCTCTTTTTGCTCCTCTTCTTTTTTGTGTTAGTGCTGCCTGAGGTATTCACTAAGCACATGATCAGTTGTGATCTTCTTTCTGATGTATCATGGATCTTTGTTATTTAATGGTGTTAGATAGTGGTGTTGATGCTCACTAGTTCTCAGCTTCCTTCTCCTCTTAGTGTGCAGTCTCAAGGTACTGGGTACCATGCATGGTAAGGAGCATTCTCCCCTGGATGTCAATGGCTTCTATCTCCTTATTTGGCCATTTTATTATCCCAGCAGGGTATCTGATGACCTGCAGGGAGTAGGTGTTGACTTACCTTACTCTCTAGGTATTTGGTGGTTGCAGCTTTTCTAGTGACCTCTTCATGGTTCCCATTTGCCTATGGGATTCCAAGGTGTTTATATATTTCCTCACTGTCTCCAATGTTGCCTTCTGGTAATGCAATCTGCTCACTTACCTTCCCTCCATTTGTTAGCATCCAACTACACTTCTTTCTTCCAAATGACATTCCAATGTTGTTCCTGTATATCCCTGCGGTCTGGATCAGTGAATTGATGTGTCATTCATTCTTGGCATAAGGCTTGACATCAGTCATTTCAGTCGGTATCCATAGCTGTCATATTAATGATCTTACTGATGGTGTTCAGGCCTATTCAGAACAGGAGTGGGGAAAGAAAACACCTAGTTGACTTGTACAATTGGCTTGAAGTTAGCCTCCAGTTTTGTTCTTCACATCCCCATTAAATTCCTCATGGTAGCTACCCTATGGTAGCTGGGATAGGCTCCAACCCCCCTGGGACCCTCATAAGGAGAAGCACAAAAAAATAGATGGATGAGACCCATATGTGAAACACTGAGTCATAGCTTTTCTTGTAGTCAGTTCAATTCTTAGCTGGGCTCCTCTCAGGTATTGAACCAGGTGCCTGTTTATCTTAGCTGCTATGATGCCTGACAGGAGCTTCCATGAGGTGCTAAGGCAGGTTGTTGGTCATTAGTAGTAGTAGATATCAGTCGCTTCAGGGGACCCTTGGGTATCAGGACAGTCCAACCTTTAGTTAACTATTATAGGTGTGTCTTATGCATTAGCAGATGATTCATTCGTGCTGCCAGGCGCTCATGGAGTACAGTTAGCTTCTTTGGGCAGTAGGTTTGAATCAACTCAGTGGTTCAAATCCCGATTTGGGCATGCATCCAGTAAGGGTCCTCAGCATAGGCCTTACATGCTACCCAAGCTTACATCAGAATATGAGCAAGAAATATATATTTGAAGTTAAACCAGATTGGATGTTGTCTGGATTAACAGAGGCCACATCAGGTGGAACCAGGACATACAGATGAGAAGTGGGTTTCTGAAACAAAAAGGCATAAATGGACTCCAAATGTATTTGGAACTGTTGGAAGAGTACTATGCATGTGACCCCAGAGAAGAGCGTTACATGAAGAGGATGTGGGACCTATACCTATGGATATGTCCTCTAAGAAACAAAAATAACATTGATTCTTAAGGAAGGGAAAATACTGTCTGCTGGATGAAAAAAGAGTGAGGCAAAGCTGAAGAGAAAGGAAGCCAAATGCAGGAGGAGGAGGAAGGCATACGAGGAAGCATCAGTAACAAAAACTGTCAAAAGAAAAGGCTGCAGTAACTGCTACAGCAGAGAGGAAAAAATATTTGAGAAAGGTGGGAATCAGAGATGTGATGAATAAAGAAGAAGTGTACTGCAGCATAATAGAATCACAACCTTGGCAAGAACCTTTATCTTGTATCGAAATTTATGAACACCAGGAGGGAGCCTGTGAAATTATCACAGCAGCAGATAATTTACAGGATTTCTCTGCTGATTTGACAAGAAGTGAGGCTCATGTAATCAACACAGGCTTCAAAAGTCTAATTTTACCCCCAAAATATTAAGTTTTGCTCTCTTGTCAGACAAAGAATCCACAGAGACAATAATCATCTTTTACTGTGCACGCGTTGTCTTGAGAGTATAGAAGAAAGGAAAAAGAAAATGGAGAGATAAAAAAAGCAGAGATAAATTCAAAGGCGGCAGCAGGTAGAGGTGTGGAGGAAAGAGGGATATAAATAAGGTGAGAAGAAAGTGAGAGAGGAGAACAGAGTGAATTGATTGTTGCCCTGCAGCTCAGGAAGCAATCATGAAGCAGCAGCGTTCATGACCTCCTGCAGGAGGCTTTATTGCTCTGCTTTATCTGCTGTTGAGAGGAAGCTTTCCGTGCTGCCGCTGAAGCGGCTCTTGACTGCAGTCGGCTGACGTTCCTGATGATTATGAACAAACCAATTGTTAGAGGATAGTTTTGAACAATTAAATGTCACCTTACCTCCGTACCATTCCTTAGTTCACCAACGACCTGTGTAGAGTTGGATTTTGTTTCGGCCATGTGCCGATACACATGAACAGACACCAAATTTATGTCATTCAGCAAAACACTGTCAAAACTTTTTTTGCCTCCTATTAATGTAAGAAAGCTTTACAAGAACACAGAGTAAAGGTACATTTTATTTTACGCATTAGTTTACATTGCATGCATACCATATTTTATTTGACATTACTGTAATGAGAAAAGCCCTGCGACAGACTGGCGACCTGTCCAGGGTGTACCCCGCCTCTCGCCCCAAGACAGCTGGGATAGGCTCCAGCGCCCCCCGCGACCCTGAAAAGGATAAGCGGTTGAGAATGGATGGATGGATGGCTGTAATGAGAAAATGTTTTTTTAAATAAATATTCAGTTTTGATATGGCATGTAAATACTATATTAGTTCTTTGACAGATAATGTTTGCAGTGAAATTATTCAAATGTTGCAATTTGTAAAATAAAAACCAATGAGAAGTTCATTTATCACTAATAAGGCAAAAGTGTTTGCTGTCTAATTTCTCCATTAATTGATAGAATACTAAATTACAAAAATTATTGATATGTAAACTGAAACCATCACTTTGGAAAGGCCTGCAGTGAGGAACACCAAACGGGCCACATCAGATCAAAACAAGGCCAAGAGCTTGCTTGTCACTTTATTCAACAGTCATGTATAACAATTCATCGTCCAGGTTCAGGGTCAGACTGTTCTGTTATTATATCTTGAGTTACTCATGCCAACAACCTAAACTGTAGCTTTATGTAGGTGCTCCATCACAACAATGCCCCTGATCGCTATGTAAAACACACTGGTTATTTAGCAGCATCGATACAGCTGCAAGCAGCATTTATTTATTTCGAGTAAATCCAGCTACACCATTCTCTTAACCACACTAAGGCACACTTTAACTATGTATCTGGATCCTAGAAAGTTATTGTAGTCAAAGTCAGTGGCTTTTGGGGTGTTTGTTCATCACTCAGGTTTAGGCATACACACAATTTGTTAAAAAAATCACTTCTCACCTCCTAAGACCTAATTTAGTCTACTGTGAAGAATTTTTGCAGCACCTACAATGTAACCCGGCCAATGTTGTTGCTGGCAAAGATGTTTTGTCCTTCACTTTTTTCTGCTTCTTTGTACATCCCCTCATGGATGTCTAATTGTCTAGTTTAAGGAGCTTGGAAAGAAAAGCGTCTGAACTCTTAATTTTTTTGAAGACGTTTCACCTCTCATCCAAAAAACTTCCTCAGTTCTAAGAGCAATTGGTGGAGAGTCTCCAATTTAAAGCCCTATAGGAGTGACACCCCCCCCCCCTCCCCACGACAATGGACCCCCTAATGATCCTCTACCTAATCACATGAGCCAAGGTGTGAAAACCTGTGTAGGCCACAATCAGCCAAGGTTTTGGATGAACCCATTATGAAACCTAGCCTCACCCTATCATGTGATTTCCTGAGGTCAGAAGGTCCAGGATGTGCATGGGCATTAAGGCGTCTGGGAAGGATCTCAAAACTGGATTATAGATGGTGTCGTAAACCACCACCTCTGTTCAAAGATGGTCGTTCACAGTGGACATAGATGGTTTCTCTCACTCCTCTTTCAAACCATCTGCCTGTGTCCAAAATGTGAACATTGGTGTCCTCGAATGAGTGACCTTTGACCTTTAGATGCAGATGGACAGCCGAGTCTTGTCCCGTCGAGGTGGCTCTTCTATGTTGTGCCATGCGTTTATGAAGTGGCTGTTTGGTCTCCAATGTATAGAGGCTGAGCATTCCTCGCTCCACTGTACAGCATACACTACGTTGTTAAGTTTGTGTTTAGGAGTTTTGTCTTTGGGATGAACCAGTTTGTGTCTGAGTGTGTGGCTGGGTCTGAAGAACACTGGGGTGTCATGTTTGGAGAAGACTCTCCTGAGTTTCTATGATAAACTTGATACATAGGGGATGACAATGTTGTTGCGTTTGTCTTTCTGATCCTCCCTAGTTGCTCTCTGATCTTCTTTACGGTCCATCTTTGTTGACTTGATGAAAGCCCAATTAGGATAACCACATGTTTTAAGAGACTCCTTTACATGTATGTGTTCCTTCTTTTTCCCTTCAGGCTTAGAGGGAACATTTCTACCTGGTGTTGTAGGGTCCTGATTACTCCAAGTTTGTGTTCCTGAGGGTGGTGGGAGTCAAAGAGGAGGTACTGGTCTGTGTGTGTGGGTTTCCAGTAAACTTCAATGTTGAGGTTTTCCATTCCCTTCAGTGCGCACGGCACAGTCCAGGAATGGCAAACAGTTATCCTTTGTGTCTTCCCTGGTGACCTTTATGTTTTTATCCACAGCGTTGATATGAGCAGTGAAGGATTCTACTTCTTGGGTTTTGATTTTGACCCAGGTGTCATTCACATATTTGTACCAGTGGCTAGGTACTCCCCCTTTGAAAGAGCCGAGAGCCTTTCTTTCCACTTTCTCCA
>VURO01036709.1:0-20936 GCA_015108175.1 Pelvicachromis taeniatus
CGGCCATCCGGTAGGAGCTCAGAGTAGAGCCGCTGCTCCTCCACATCGAAAGGAGCCAGTTAAGGTGGTTCGGGCATCTGATAAGGATGCCTCCTGGGCGCATCCTGCGTGAGGTGTTCCGGGCATGTCCCACCGGAAGGAGGCCCCGGGGCAGACCCAGGACACGCTGGAGAAATTATATCTCTCGGCTGGCCTGGGAACGCCTTGGTATTCCCCCGGATGAGCTGGAGGAGGTGGCTGGGGAGAGGGAGGTATGGGCTTCTCTGCTTGGGCTGCTGCCCCCACCCCACGACCCGGCCCCAGATAAGCGGAATATATATATATATATATGTGTATATACGTGTGTGTGTGTGTGTGTAACATGTATATAACTCCAGGTGTCACAGTCTAAAGCCAAACTTTGTACATCATAGTTTCAATTGCATAGCACCAGTTTAATCTCTGTGACATGGAGTAACACAAACAAGCAATGGCATCCTTCATGTTTGATTTGTTTTCTCATCATTCACTGGAGAACATATCAAACATTGCATGCTGGGTAAACCTTCAAGGGTCATATCAGTATGTGGGATAGATGGCCAGTCAAAGCTGTAAGTAATATTTACCTGCATTTAGATTCCAGGTTTATCTCCATCATCTCGTTGTGATTCCTTCTGTGTCAAAGGCATTTTCTAATACGATCACATTTCAGCGCTTGCCATGTTCTGTATAATCAGGTTCTTTAGAATTTCTCGCCTTAAACCTAGTCTTTATGGTGTCACTATACATATTTCCAGCTGTAGTTAGGGTAAAAAGTCTTTGTTACCTTACACAACACAAGTTTATGCATATGTGTCCATTTAAGAAACGAAAATGTGTCTTAAGCTAAAATAAATGAGCCCCACTTAAGTAAAAATACTGGTTATAATATTTTGTAGCAGTCTTGGTGAAAGGCTCAAACCTTTTCTGTAGCTTTTTATGTATATGCAGTAAAACCCTCTGTAACAGTTTGGAAAGATACCACAAAGAGGCTCCCAAATATGTCTACTGTTTCTGAAAATGAAGTAGGACCTGGATCACAGAGGATCAGAGGATGATCTGAGATGAGCCAGCAGATTAGGACACTAATGTTTGTATTGTGCTTTACCTTTTATTACTAACTGCACATAACACTGTTCTCTAAAGTGATAAGAAGCCAGCTCTAGATGTCCAAAGACTAAAGCAGGCTGTCACAAGTATCGAAGCATCTGGATGCTCCTTGCCATGTATTGTGTATTACAAAAAAAAACCCAGATAATTTTTTAAAGTAGTTGACTCACAGTCTTCTAGACAACCAACATCTCAATAACAATGTTCATTAAAGCCTTATCAGCTTGTGTCATATAAAAATGACACAAGCTTAACAGGGAATGAACCAACGACATATCTGATGGTGTCATCGAGCAAACCCAAATCATGAAGTCAAAAAAATCAGCTGATTATGAGGAGGTCAGTCTTTACATTTACTCTTTACATCATAAAAAAACAACCAGAACATAAAGGTAATGTGAAACGGTGACAATACAAACATATAGTGCAAATTAAATCAGTTCTTACTCATTTATAATGGATTGTCTCTCTATTGTAATGTGATGCAGCAATTTGACGGTGGACTTCTGCAGACTTGGGCAAACGTGGAAAAACAAAAGAGAGTAGCAACATTTTCTCTGCAGTGTTGTTAAATTGCACTTATATCTAGAGTTTTTAGTATTGCATCCTTTACTTCACAGTGTAGTGGTTTACACACTCGCCCAACAAGTGAAAGATCCTCATTTCGATCCCAGGAGACACAATCCCCTGGGGGTTACGACAGCAAAGGCAGCCAGCATTAAAAAAAAATCCGCAAAGCCACCTGCCGTGGCGACCCCTTGTGAATAAGGAAGCAGCTGAAAGTGGCTTTATTGTGTCCTATACTTAATGTGATAAAGATTTAGATTAAAAACCAATACAGTTATAAAACAGAAATGTCACACCGACAAATAAGGAAGATGATATCGACTTTATATGCAGGAAAAGATCAAAACGGCTACAATTTCAAATCAATTATAGTGCAAATTTAGGAGTAAATACATTTGCTACTTCTCCAGTCTTTTCAAAAATAGCTTAAACATCCCCATACTAACCAGTTCAAACATCTCAGCTTGTTCTATAGGAGAAACCAGGAAGAGGTGGAGGTGGGTCTGACTATTTCAACCCTGCAAGCAAACATTTGTGGTTTAAACACATGTGTATTTAAACCAATCAGAGGAAGGTACCAGGCCAAGGAGAGATTCATTTATAAAAGCCTGCTTTAGTCTTTGGACATATAGAGCTGGCTTCTTATCACTTTAGAGAACAGTGTTATGTGCAGTTTTCACAGCTAGTAATAAAAGGTAAAGCACAATGGTTTAGAGTATCCGACGTAGTGGGATTCTTTCATAAAGAGCAGATCACTATAATTCAATAAAGGTGAAAAATGAAGTGTTACTTTGCCGTGTGGGAGAAGAAACTTAATTTTGATGTGCTTTCCTTGAGCATTACCATTTATTTCTGTACTTCGCTACATTTTAGAGCAGCGGTGTCAAACTCATTTAAGTTCATAGGCCACTAGGAGCCTAGTTTGATCTCAGGTGGGCCCTACCAGTGAAAACACTTCATAGTAATCATGTAATAAAAGCAGACTCTTAAATTCTCCTTTTTTCTTACACAATGTAAAGATCGACTTTCTGAACACGTTTAACAAAAACAGATGTAGTGCAAATTTAGAGGTTTTAGAAAAATAAGTGCAGTTTTTCCACATTCATTCAGGCCACTGAAACTCGTAACTTTGTGTTCTTCATTCCAAAACACACTTCACTGTAACGCACCACAGGGAATGTCTTTGTTTAGAAGAAGCCTGTGAAAATGAGAAGAATGGATCATGTCATGATCTTAGAGGTCTGAATCATTACCACTTACAAAACAATATTTATCCAGCAAAATACAATCTTCTTCTTTTGGCTGTTCCCTTTTGGAGTCGCCACAGTAGATCATTTTTCCTCCCCCTATCATTAGTATCCTCTTCTCTCACATCATCCCTCTGCATGTCCTCCTTTCCTGCACACAGCTCCACATTCAGCATCTTTTGTCCAGTATCTCCACTTTCCCTCCCCTGCACAATTCCAAACCATCTCTGCCTTGAGACTCTAAATTTGAGTTGTCCCTCTGATGTACTCATTCCTAATCTTAACTTCAACTCTGCTACCTCCAGCCTGCCCTCCTGTCCATTCTAGATATTTCTATATATGTGTAGGCCACAACTGGACCACCTACTGGCAGTCCAGTTGAGGCCTGCGGAGGTAGCATGTTTGATACCTCTGTTTTAGAGTGAAATCTTGCGCCTTTTCTTTAAATAATTGATCTGACAGATATATGTGCTGGTTACATTTTTAATTAGAAAAGTAGACGGCAGTCTTAATTAGTCTAAAGTGGCCAGCTAGATTAAAGTGGCACTTCCACAGCTGTGCAACAATTATGATGATCGGATATTACGATTATACAGCAACACTTTGTTCTGTTTTAAGAATACATTTCCCACAATACAAGTCAAAAGTGTGTTAGATGCACTGCGCCTTGGAGATTTCCAAATGCCTGAACCCCTTTTTTAAAAATAAAAAAATCAGTATTCTGCAACCTGCTGCTGGTAAAAACCACAATGATTTCGGTGGCATCGAAGCTCCACAAGAGCCACAAAAGATATAAACACTGATTTTCACAGGCAGAGAAAAACACTGACAAATAAATTGAGAAATAAAAACTGGGGGAGTGCTCCTTTAACCAAGGAACCAGCCACCTAATCTAAAATTGACTCGCTTTATTTGCTCATTCATGCATATTTTAAAGCTCACAATCTGACAGGAGTATGGTGTATGTTGCGGGCTGCTGTCTAATAAATCGAGACAGGCCGGGCGTGTTGGTTGTGCATATAAACAACTTGTGGATTTAGCAGCTTGGTTTACAACCAATCTCGTGCCTCTTCCCTTCTCAGATCTCCAGGAAGGCGGAGCTTCGTTCCAGATTGGCTGAGCTTCAGCTGCAGCTTTCTGGCCCGCAGCAAACTCTTGGGATTGTGGGAGACGGAAAAAAGGAGAAGATGAAAAGACAAGTGTAAGGAAGTGAGGGAGAGGTACCAGCCACGGGTGGGGGGGCAGATGAAGAGAAACATAATTCTTCAAAAGCAACAACATTCACTTTGAAGCCTTTGATCTGTTTTGTATGTCTATCCAAACACATTGCAGGTCAAATGCTGTCATGCTTTAGGAAAATTGGAACTTTCTACCGGCTCGTGATGCGTAAACATCATTGAGGGATGTTGTTGTCCTTATCGGCGCCCCTAAGGGCTGAAATCCGCATGTGTGGACATTAACATAAAACTGAATGAAATGCGCTGATTTTCTCCTGCCAGGCTGACTACGAGCTCTTAAAAGAGTATTATTTTAGTTTGTATGACACTTGGAGATCCTCCACAGGTATCCTCACTGTCACCAAGCTGTGACTGTGCGCAGTTTGCATCTTGATTATTCATTCAGCACCTGCTTTCTGCACTGGCACAGGGAGGATGTCCCTGAGGCCCTTCCATCACAGACGCCTCCAGCCTCCAAGATCCTTAAGGGAGAAGAGGAGTCCAGAGCTCAAGCAGTGCCAGCCCCGACTGCCAGGCAGAGGAAGGCGGAGATGGGCAGAGAGCAGGAAAGGACAGTGCCGGCCAAGGTGTCAGATAACTGTCAGGACGTGTCAGGCGGCTGCGCGGGCTCTGACGAGGAGCGGCTACTACGGCAGGAAGGTGGGATAATTAGGAAAAGTGGCTAAAGAGATTGCCGTTACGATTTGTCACTGGCAGTTAAAAGCACAATGCGGTGCCCTAATTTGTGATTAACATCTAAAATCAGATTATTCTTCTTTGCCCCGAAGGAGTCCTAACAAGCTCACGAGGCTGCCAGTTTTAAAACCAACTGGCTGCATATGCTTCCCTGAAGACAGGGCCCACGTTTTGCATCCTTGGAGCTAATTTAGCCCCACGCTTTGCAGTGGCAGACTAATCCATATTGAAGAAGTGTGTAGATTAACGAGCCAGGGTGCTGATGAGTCAACACTGCTAATTGCACAAATCATTTCTTTTACAGAAGCTGAATTTACATCCCTCAAAGCGTCGTGGGAGAAGGCGAAGTTTCGCTTGAGGCTGTTGCAGGGTCACAGTGACATAGTCACCTGCGTGGTTGCTGTTGACAACCTGGTGGTTTCTGGGAGGTAAAGCACGGAAAAGAAGACTCGATTTGCATAATGGATATGCAAAGTGAACATTTCACCTAATTTATCACTTAATAGGCTCTTGTGCTCTCCCTCGCTGTCTGACATATATTTGGTTTTCTTCCTCCGCCTGATCACTCGGTGCAAATCTCTGGTGGTTTATGTGGAACGCCTTTTAACTTTGCTTGTTTTCTCCCCCCCCTCTCTCTTTCAATCCTCCTGTGCCCTCCCTTTCTCTTCCCGTCCGTCATTCTCACTCTTAAGTCGAGATACGACAGTGAAGGTGTGGCACGTTCCCACTGCAACAGAGCACAAGAACTTAGGAGGTCACACCGGCGGGGTCACCGGTCTGGCAGCACCTCCCCTTGAGTATTGCAAGAGGCTGGGTGAGGAAACACACACACACACACACACATATATATGTACACACACACACATCCCAACACGTGGGCCGAGCAGAGCTGAGTAATGCCTCTGTCCTGCGGTTTGGTAATTATAGGAGCAGTTCATCAGATCAGCCCAGTGAGAGGTAACCACAGTGGACACTTTAGAGAGTTCACTGTCTGTCTGAAGCAGGCAGCCTTCCATCATTTGCACTCCAACACATCTCCGGCTCTCCTCCTACATCCCCTCCCCACCTGCCTTCCCAACTTAAAATACCAAGTCTAGAAGTGCACTGATGACGCAGCTCAGTCGAACCATAGTCTCTCTTGCTAATTACATGGTTCCTTTTTAGTCATTTTCAGTCTTTGTCTCGCGGTCTCCTCTTTTTATTTTGTGCATCATCACTTATTTACAGCTTTTTGCCAGCGTAATCTTTTTTTTTTCTTTTTTTCTCCCCTCCTCTGTCCCCATTCTGCTCTTTGTTTGTCTGCGTGTACCCCCTCGCCAGCCTGGTCCCTGTCTTTATCCGACAAAGAGAGGTTTATCTTGAGTGGCTCAGTGGACTGCTATGTGAAGATCTGGGCCCTGAGTATTGGTAGGCTTAACCACACAAACACGCACACACACATAGTGACGTATATATATATATATATGTGTGTGTGTGTGAATGAAGGTAGATGGAGCCTGAGGGTTGTGTGTGAGAAATGTGTGCATCGTAATCAATGTTTGCCTGTGTGACTGATGGCCTGCGCCCTGTCAGTTAAATTAGATTTTTACTGTTTCCTTCAGGGCAGTGTGTTAAGTCTATCTACACATTCAACGCTGTGACCGCGCTCTGCTTTGTGCCGGAGGAGGATGGCTACATCATCACTGGATCAGGTGTGTTTTCCTGAGGACTGTAGGTGTTGGTGACATATCTATTTTTGTGCATGTATGTGCCCATTTTTGTTGTTGTTGTTTATGGGACTAATATGCATGCATAGTCTGAGAATGTGGCATCACCTGCCTGTGAGTTAGGGAGAGCAGCTCAGAGTTATCGAGTTGAATCACAGAGATGGAGGCACGCAGTTTAGGCAGCCAGGCTCAGGTGGGTCAACCGTAACCCACAATAATGACTGCCAGTCGCCTGTCAGCGCGTATTAACCTCACACTCTGTCACCCTGCAGACGGGGGGAAAGTTCAAGCCTGGAGCTGGGACACTTTCCAAAACTGCCAGTCAGTCAATGCTCACCAGGAAGCCGTCACCTCCATCCAGGTGTGTGGGTCACTCACCTGCTGACCATCACGCTCTCTTCACACGGAGGATGCTCAAGCTGTTTTCATTTTCAGCCTATTTTTAACATGAAGCGTTTTTTTTTGTTTCCCTTTTGTGGCTGTCTAACGTAGTTTTCAAACTCTTGATTAGTAATTTGTGAAAAAGCCTCTTCCCCGGAAATCAAATGGCTATATTTCTCCACATCATCCTCACGCAAGCTTTCCTTGTTTATTGCTTTCAAATGGAAATCAAAGATATTTGTTAAGATGTAAGCTGTGGAGCTCGTCCAATTTTAGAGCATACTGTATATATTTTGAGCGAAAAAAGGCTTTTTTATGAATATTGAAACCCAGAGCTGGATATGCACATTTTTTTTTCAATTTGCAATCATCATAATATGCCTGAAGCATTAAAGCGTAGCACATCATTGTCATTCTTTTTGTTGTTTATCATGCAAAACGCAAAATCCATTTATAACCAGCAGCAGACACACGGAGACATTTTAAAACTGTTCACACACTTCTCTTGCATTTGCACTAACATGCATACACTCACTCTAAGATACGTGTACAAAGACACACACACAGACACACACACGGGGTGAAGACTTAAATCACCATGACAACTGTGTCTCTTGTGCCCTCCGCAGTCTCAGGGTCCGCTGGTGTTCAGCGGCTCGGCTGAGGGAGGGCTGTCTGTGTGGGAGAACCGGGGTTCGGATAGAGACCCCCTGAGGCTGCTGCACCACTGGAACAGCCAGGTGACAGGCTGCGGAGGGGGGGCGTGCGGACGTCTAACCCTCAGCCCGCGGGGAGACAGAGTGTTCCTGGCTTATGGTCGAGCCTGGCTCAAGATCCTGCACTGGAGGACCGGTAAACTGTGTGTGTGTCAGAGCGAAAGATCCAAAAAGGAAGGCAGATTTGGTGAAATCTACATAATCCTTCCACCTAACATCTGTCCAATTATCACAGGAACGATGACCAGACTGACCAATCACAGCAGCATCACCGGAGTAACAGATTGTATTCACCAGACGGGAGGCCTCCTAATTGGATCCTGCTACGATCTGGCGAATGGAGAGAGCAGGCTAAATTGTGAGTCCCACATCACTCTTTTCTACCATTGCAGGTGCTGTTGCAGAGCCCGCTCTGCTTTGGTATCTTCAGAGAACCAGACCATTTTTTGGCACCTTTGAAAACCAATAATTATGTAGTGTTGCTAACAGAAGCTGGGATAATTACCGTGGGAAGGAGATCATTGTGGACAGAGTCTGGGGGCTGCGTCCCGCAGCAATTCCAGCAGATTGGTGATGGTGTGTTTATGCCAGCTATTCTTTAGGGGAGGGGAAATATGTGGAACTGGTTCTAGACTGGGGACCAGTGCCGCCTTGCTGGAAAACGAGTAAAACAATTCTAATTTACCGAGGGTATAAAAACGCTATTTTACCCTCTTTGTGTTCCTCGGTTGACCTCTGGTCCCATCATGTCTCTCTCCTCTCGCTAGTGTTCTCTCTGCCTCAGTGTCGGTACCTGGCCTCTCTGACCTGGCCCGACGCTCCCAGAATCATCTGCTTTGCGGCGTGGACCACTGGGAGCGGAGACCACCGATGGGTCACCGGAGGTCAAGACCTCATCGTTTGGGAGCAGCTCCCGAGTTCCGGGAGACAAAGGTGGGAGCAATACTTGTCAACACCACTGGCTTAAAAAGATTATAGATCCAAGCTGCTCAATTATCTTCCTTATTTGAATATTCATTGTTTGTTCTGAGGTCAGCTGCACTGCTAATTCTAAAGCTATAATTGGATTTAATGCACTAATGGGTTTAATTGATTTTGACACACACATTTATCTTGATATTATGCTTTCAGTTCAGGGGGTGTTAAATCTAAGGCAAATATAAGGGGATAGAACCAGCCTGCCAGAAGGCCCAATCTGGTCCACTGGACAGTTTTGCAAAGAAAAGTCATGATTGCTTCCAATTTTTTCATGAAATTTCGGTGCGGTGGTACCAGCGTGACTGTACTGGGAGTAAAAATCTGTGACGAGCTGAAAGTATTTCCAGGACACACCGAGTTTGAGGACTCATTAATCACAACATACTGTGGTTGTTTAGTTGTGATCTGCTCCACATATGAAGGTTTTGTGCCTTTGTAGATCAGCTGTGTAAATTATAATGCACGTCTAATGAGAGTAGATTGAGTGAACACTGTGTTTCGTGTTTCTACAGCTGCACCTTTTTCCTCAGACATCTCAGACTGTTTTTCATCTGTTTTCTAAATGCGAGCGTTGTCGGAATGCGATCTATAGGTTGCAATGCAATAGTTTTACTGTTTGGTCCACTTGAGTTGAAATCGGGCTCTTCTGTGAACTATAACGAGTTCAGAACGCCTGCTTTATTTAATTGCGGGTGTAAATGTTACAGGGGTGATGTTACGGCAAAGATAGACAGTCTAATGGATTCCTGTTTACTGGAGTCAGAGGGAGACACTGAAGATGACGAGGAGACTGATGGTACACACACACACACGCACGCATACACACACACAGGCATCAATTTCGCACACATTCACATCTTCATTTGCTGCCTCACACGTTTAATGAGTAACCGTGGAATTGCTGAAATGAATACGGTCGTGTTAATTTTAGACGATGCTTGTCGTGAAAAATCGTTATGACCCCCTCGTCTAATTTAGATTACGAGGATAACGACGAAGGCGGCGATGAAGGAAAAGACAGCCGGTCTGCCGCCGCCGCGGAGGAGGACGCAGGGTCCGGCTCGTGGCTCCGCTGCGTTCTCCAGTGAGCGCCGCTTTCTCGTGCCGAGTACACCGCGGCCTGCAGCCATGAAGAGGAAATGAGAGGGTGGGAGCGAAGTGACAGAGAGGGAGGGTGCAGGGGTGTGAAGTGTGACAGACCAAGTATCAGTGTTGGAAGGAGAAAGTGAGCGAGTGTGCGTGTGAGCGCGATGAGCAGATTGTTTTCTGTGTAAATATTATTTTCACATACAATAAAGCTGTCACACTGTGACTCTCACCGACAAATTTGCATCTCTTTTTCTTTCTTTCTTTTTGTATTTTCATCTGACCCCGTCTCCTCTGGAAACACCAGTTCCTTAGCCTCCTCTGCCGGAGTAAATGAATGTAAATTAAATTTTATTCCCGTCATTCCTTTATCTTGCGCCTCTTCCTCTTTACTGTCTGTATTTCTGTCTCTTTCTTTCTCTCTGGGGCGTCCTTGCTGTCTTTGTAAACACAATTGGAGAGGTTTTTTTTGTTTTTTTTAACCTCCGCCTCCAAAATGAGCTTATTAATGTCGTCCTCGGTATCATTTCTGTTTGGCTCGTCAAATTCATTTCTTTTTCCTCTGTGTCCGTTTAATTGAACC
This sequence comes from Pelvicachromis taeniatus, assembly GCA_015108175.1. Lineage (NCBI taxonomy): Eukaryota > Metazoa > Chordata > Actinopteri > Cichliformes > Cichlidae > Pelvicachromis > Pelvicachromis taeniatus. The sequence continues at coordinate 10,306 of VURO01036709.1, forward strand.
CATTTAAAAAAAAACACATAATTAGCATTTAAATCTCTTTCCTACAGTCTCTTGCCCTCCCCACGTCGCTCTCTCTCCCCTCTCTTACTCCACCAGACTCTACATGTCTCAGTCGCTAAGGCAACCGATGCTTTTTTTTCCCTCCCTCCCTCACTTTCTCTCTCCCTGTATCTCCCCCTTTCTCTCTGTCTCCCTCTCTCATTCCCTCTCTCCACAGCCAGAGGTAGGCATGATAACTGATATGTGTCGGAGCGCGTGTGTTCGTGTGTCTCTGAGTGACATTTCTGTGGCATTTATGCAGTAGTTGTTGATAGGAAGTTCTCTCTCTGCTCAAAGTGACTTATATAGTGCTCGCTCCATGCATGACGACTCTAATGATGATTAATGTGCCGTGCTCAGGTGTGTGTGCGCTGTGGATGTGTGTGACAGGGCAGAGCAGACGGCCAGTGTGTACTTCTGGGTGTTTTTTGTTTTTTTTAGCATGCAGATGTGTGTGAACATGTGGTGGACAGTTGAGCTTTAAATCATAATGCCCCGGGGAGTCCGCGTGTGTGCTTCTTTCAAAATGTGACAGAGTTGGCTTTTTGCCAGCACTCTTGCTGCTGTCTGTATTTACATGGATTTTATGTGGCAAAACACAAGAAGAAGAAGAAGAAAGGAGGCGACAAAAAGCGGGACCCTCCCCCCTTTCTGGCTTTTATTCCTCTCTTGCCCCTCTGTTTTATCTTACAGAGAGAGATGATCGGAGAAGAGGAGTCTCAGTGAACAGAGTGAAGAGATGGAGAGATGGTAAGATGGATAGTTTCTGAGGTGGAGAGACGTGTGGGACGCAGATGCATAAAATGTCATTCTGACTGATGGCCGGCTTGAGAATCAATGCCTAAGCTGTTGAGGTCGTGCAGGGCGGCCGCGGACAATGCATTTTCTCAGATAACTGTCCTGTCACTCCACCCTCTCTCATCCTTTCTCCTTCACCTTTCCTTCCAGCTCCATCTCTCCTGTCGCACGACTGACTGCCCTCATCTCTCTCCTCCTGGTTGCTTTGGTGACACAGCCCTCCACCTGTAACCGTGACGACAGAGAGGCCGAGGAGCAGGTGGACGCCCTGTCGGTCCAGCTGTCCGTCACCGCCCAAGTCACGCCCACTCCTCTGTGGGCGGTGGTCTGGGGTCCCACGCAGCAGCTGGAGGATGAGACCTACCACTTCCTCTCCAGCCAGGAAACCGATCACCTGTACCTGCACGGAAACCAGCAAGAGGCCAGCACCGCCACGCCTGAGAACTGGCTTTACCCTGACGAAAGCATGCAGCCACCACTGGAGCCCAGAGACCAGAAGGGAGTGGAGGATGGGGGGGCAGAGGCAGAGGAGACAGAGCCAGAGGAAGGTGGGCATCAAGAGATGAAGGATTTCTAAATAAAGGTGTCCATGAGTTGCAGTGAGCGAACAGACTCATGCCAGGAGTCCTCCAGGGGATTAGCTGTCATCAGGGTGAAGGCTGACACCCAGCTGCGTGCACCCGGCTGTGTCTGCGGCGGGGATTTCCTAATAAAGTTCTCATCACTCACAGGGAAGAATTAGCCGCTGTCATAACTGCAAAACACAGAGAAGACGTCATCGGATGGGTGTGATAGTTGGAGGCTAGAGTCTTGCACGTCCAATTTCATGTTTCAGCTGGCTACACTGTTTTCTTCTTTTGTTCTGGATATAGTTAAACAATCTGAGATGAATAACTTCGTGAGTGTGTGTGTAAATGTGTGTGTTACAGTGGACCCTCAGTTCTACGTCACCGTGACCATTTCCTCGCTGCTCATCCTGACAGCAGTCATCATTACAGCCAAACTCTGGTAGGAACCAAAATTCTCTCCTCCACTGTGTCGTGTGTGTGTGTTTGTGTTCATGACCACATAAATAAGAGGTGGACATTGCTGAGTAAGGATGAGGCAACTTTCCTTGTATGAGCCTGACACGTAGCAGGGTGGTGTTACTGGATTCTTCTGATTAAAATACCTCAGGGCCCCTTTTTTTTTTAATGGTAAGAAATAGAAACCAGGTATTTTCCAAAAACTGAAATTGCACGCTTCAGTGGAAGCGTGTGAATGTAGCAGCATCTTAGACACTTTAATGTTGAGAGAGGTGTATGAGCTGCTAATTATCATCTTGTTTTTCTTCTTTACTTTAAAATCATGGTTCTTTCCATTAAAGCAGGGATGTGTTGAGGCCAGCTGAATGTTTGATTAGAACAGTCCCAACATGGGGATTTGTAACCTCACCAAGGAGTTGGAAGAAAAACCTGAGGCGTAATGAGATGATTAAAAACAAAATATTCTGCTACAGAAAAAAAAAAATGTTTTCTGTCTTCAGACTTTTATCTCATTAATTACTAGATAATTGCACTTCATTAATATTTTAATAATTATAAGTGGACTAATCTCGATTTGATGACCTGGTCGTTATCCAAAGACAGCGAGGAGAGGGTGCAGAAATGCATATTCGTAATCTTAGCTTAATCGTCACTGTAGGTTATACATGACTCAGAAATTTGTCAGGACAGGTCATAAGTGTTAATAGAGTAAACGTACGTAAAGAAATGGGGTTGAAGGTCTCTGAAAGCCATAGACTGTGATGTCACCTGTGGGTTAACGAAGTCTTCACTTGTGCTGAGTCCTTGAGATGAGCGTTTTCGGATGTCGCTCTCTTGTTTTGTTTTTTTAACCACTAAGCAAGTATGCATGCTCACAGGTAACCGTGTTAATCACATGCTAGCCACGGGCTAAATCACAGCCTGCTTTATTGATTATTTTACTCCAAATGGAAGCATGATTTCCTAAGTAGAAAGGCCACAATTTTCTATTAAACTAATAAGACGTAAAATAAACTCGTTAGGACAGACTTTAAATAGGAAGCGGCCATAGTGATGAAGCCATGAAGTCACCCATTGGAAGCTTCAAATTGATTACTTCGGCTGCTGTCCATGTTGGTTTGTGGAGCCTGTATTAACTGTATTTGGACAAGAGGACGGAGACATTGGCTAAGGCTAACGAACTCTGGTTAGCAAGCTGAGCAAGTAGCATCCATATAATGTATGTGAGCAACACAAAGACACAGACATCTGCTAATTAGTCTTAATTAACAGACTGATTAAAATACTGCTGTGAATTTCACTCATTAAAACTGAAGCACAGACTTGAAACGTTGCTGGAAGTTCCTTACAGGGCTCCACCAGAAACTTCCTTGTGATTACTTTGCTAGCATTATATCCCAGTCACCCACAGTTGACATGACTGACATGTCTCTGCAATTACTCTCCGAGCAGTAGTGAAATTGCAAATAAAAAAAAAGTGATACAGTCCACAAACAAAAAACATTTTCCTTCATTGTAAAAGTTGTGCCTTGCTGCTCCACCCAGCACATATTAAACAAACAACTTCTTCTCTAAAGACAAGAAGTTGTTTGTTGCTGTTTCCGGTTTGCAGCATTTACAGACAAGCTGCTGTTTTCCATGCAAACTGTGAAGGAACCACAGCAACCTGCTAACAACCAAAGCAACTGCAAGACGTTTTTGTGCAGCACTGTGTATCTCTTTCAACCAGTATTATGCTAGCGACTGCTAGCAACCTCCAGCTACAGCATAATACACATTTTTTCCTTCACAGCCTGTGCTCACACACTGGTCTCTAGGCTTGTGTGACTGAAGCTTAAAGGCAGCTATGGGCTGAAGCTATCTGTTTTGCCAAACCTCTTTAAGCCTTAAAAACATCCAAAGAGTAGACTTAAAAAACATGTAATTGCTGTACAGTTGTAATTAAGGTTAAACAATCCATAGAGGCCAAAACTGTGTTTAATACTGGGCTGTAAATATGCCTATTAATGGTGTAATGTTGGCCATTTAAACATGGAAGTCAGTGGGGACTGACTCACTTTTGTAGCAAGCCTCAAGTGGCCACTAGAGGAACTGCAGTGTATGCACTGGCTTCATTTTTCAGCTCTAAGGTGGGCATCATTATCACTTTATCTTAGGCTCCTGTAGGCTTGCTCTTGGACCCAGATGAATCGCCCCCTGCTGGAAAAACATAAAGAATGCAGGTTTAAGGCACCATCTATAGAACTCAGTTTCCATCACTGAGCTTTTTTCTTTACTTTCTTTTTTTTTTTGCCAGGCAGAGTTAAGTCAAAATTTTGTGTTTTTAAGTCAAAATTTTGGATAAGTCAAAATGTTGACATATGGATTTAAATCCATCACAGAAAAGCCAGATGCCTCGTGTTTTTAGACAGTTTAGAAGAGTGCTAAATTTACTTTTTTTAAAGTAGTTGTATTTCGATTTTTGTTGTTGTTGTTTGTTTGTTTTTAAAGAAAGCGAGTAAGCAAGAGTAACCATTTTTTCCCCACACATGTGTGGATTGGGACAGACGCATGGGGTTTAGATGAGTGGGTTTTTATGAAGAGGAGACTTTAATGGTTGCAGATGTGTTTGCACGCACACGCTGGCCTGCCCGTCTTGTCTGTGCGCCTGTCGCCGATGATTACGTTACGGGCCTAAATGAGATCTGAGTAATTGCTCACTAATGACTTTATTAACAGCACTTGTGTTCCCAAAAGTCACGATTGGCACAGATGTATCATTAAGGGCCATTAAAGTTGCAGTGATTAAGCATTAACTACAACCAGTGATCTGTCGTCTTATAGTTTTGAGTGTTCACGTGGCGTCTCAGAGCGTATAGACACAGAGTGGGTGGTGTGTGTGCATGTCTTATGTTTTCAGGCCAGGGAGGCAGGTAGGACGTGATCGCTACACACAAGGCCATTATCTCTCTGCGATGTAGTGAAGCACTTCTTCGCCTTGCTGATCAAACCAATAACGGCTCATTTACTTGACCGCTGGGACCCCTCTCTTCCCACTCTCACACACTCCCCCCTCCCGCACTCCTCCTCTTCTTTACTGTAATCTTATCTGCACATCTTACCTGAATTTCTGTTGTATCACTTTTTTTTCATTGCCTGTATCTGTATGATTTGTTCTCCCTCATATCCCCTTTTCACGCTCTCTCTTAATCTCAATTTTGCTCCCACACTCGTACATTATCTACCCCTCATTCCCCATCTACCCCTCCCCTCCTTGTTTCTCCTTCCCCCTTCGGCTCCCACAGGATTTTTTTTTTTCTTCCTTTCGCTGAATACCTGTCTCCCCCCCCACACTTCTTTTAGGTTCCTCGCTTTGTTCCAGTTATCGTCAGTGCCTTGCTCTAAAGCTGCCTGTCTCTGCACAGCCGGTACTTCTCTTATCTCCCCCACCAGTCTCCTATCTCTCCCAGCACCGCCAGTCCGGCTGCAGATCCACAGATAATCCTCCAGCTTGCCGTGAGCTGATACATGATAAGCCTCCCTTTCTCTCTGTTCCTGAGACTGGCCTTCGCTCTTGTTTCGATAACTTACTTCACCTGGCACTGGCAAAAAAAAAAAAACAATAAACAAAAAACCCAAACCCTACACTGCTTAGTGAATCCCAAGTGGTATTAGAATAGCGAGAACTGCAGGGATTCAGTCTGGAGACATGGCAGCAGCTCCTCTCTATAGACTGGCTCGTACTTCAGTGTCATAAATGTGTAAATAACACCATGTGTTAGAGGGAGAAAGTGCCGCGGAAGGAACGGGAAGGGGGTACAGATGGACCGAAATGATAGCCTATAGTGGAAATTGGCCACAGTCCAGTTCATTATGATTATAGAAGAGCGGCATATGTGCTCAGTGATTTTCCCAGCCCTAAAATCGTCAGTGTGGCTAATGTCATCAAGTGTGTGACGGTGTGTGTTTGTGTGTGCGCGTACAGTGAGAGAAGGAGTCAGCCAGGAAAGAACAGGTGTTACTGAGGGACGATGAGGGTGCACGAGGGCTTTTATGGCGACGAGAACAGCTTTGTTGTGCGTCTAAGTGTTCCAAAGAGCCCGAACCTGAGCCTCTCAACTGCGTCTTCACCCGAACTCCGTCTCCTTACAGGAGTAATGGCACGACACCTCAGTCACGCGTCACTGCTCCGTCCGTTTCTTCGCCTTGTTGCATCCTTCCCACCTCCAACCTTGTGACTCCCTCCCTGCCTCTCTTGCACATCTCACAGTGAAGTCTCCTTCCCCATTCCTCGCTCTGCCTCCCTCCCTCCCTCCCCTCTCCGACAGTGTTTTAATGAGTCCGATGAGTGCACTAATTCTCTCTCACAGTGGCAGGATAATGTGTTCGCTGATGCTAAATGGATCGGCTGTTCCTGATGTTCTCTGACTTTGTTTCTCCCCCTGTGTCTTTCATTCTGATCGCTCTCCTTATCGTTCCTCTCCGCGCTTCTCTTCATTTCAATCTCTCTTTCGCTTCCTTGTATCTGTCTCGCCCTCTCTAACCGTCTCTTACTGTAATATCGGTCTCAAACTCAAACTAACTTTATTGCATCTGTTTATGCCCCCTGCTCTTCTTCTTGTTCGTCTCATCTCTCTTCCTCCTCCTTGCACTTGTGTCCCACTCCACGCCAACTGCTTGCCTCTTTAACTCTTTATCCCTTGCAAATCTTGTCCCCCTGCTCCCCTCCTCTACCACCACTTTCTTCCTCCATCTATCTATCTGACTATCCTTTCTCTCCCAGTTACGATCGCAGCTGTTCCCAGCATCCGCCCCCGCTTTCCCGTGGCGTAGCACCCCCCCTCTCCCTCGCTCTCCCTCGCTCCCTTGCTTCGGAGGACAGCCGGCAGACGCTGCACAGCACCTCCTCCTCCTTCACCGACAGGGAGAGGTAATGAGTCGCCTCACCAGCTCTACACGGCCCGAGTGTGTGCGCGTGCGTGTGTGTTTGTCTCAGTCTCTAAGCCGTATGTGAGTCTCCGTGCAACCCCTGGATTGAAGTTTTCTTCCGTGTCTGTGTGTGAAGCAGCCGCATTACCTTTTCGCATGCACTGTAAGGACGTACATGGAGTGTAATTGGACGGTGGTGCTATTCTCTGTGGAGTATTCAGGCCTGAAGTGTTGGCGCTGCTCTAAGATGTATCAGTGTTTTAAACTCCCTCACCAGATGAGTCATCGTGGGCCTATCAAAAAAGGCACCCAACCACCCTCCATGAAATGATGCTTTTATTCGAGAGTATTTAAAGTTAATCTCAATCAGGATAATTATAGAGCCACACTCCAGTGCTCCCCCTCTCACTTCCTCCCCCTTCCATCAGCATCACCTCCACCTTCCTCTCCTCCTTCCTCGCTGCTCTTCCGTTTCTCCCCCCCCCCTCCACCTTCTCTGTCCCCCTGCGACATAGCTTTCCTTTTGCATGTACACAACTTTTCCAGCTTCAGGCCTTTGTGCTCCACTTCTCCTCTCTTCTTCTGCCTTTTCCTTCCATCGCCGGGCCTCCCCAGCTTCTTCCTTTCCTTCTTTCCCTCTCACTCTTCTCCTCTGTGTCTCTTGCTGTGTCAGGATCCCTGTTGTGAACCTCTGAGGTGACTGTTTTTCCATATGGTAAACATTTCTACGGGGCCCGGGGAGGAGCATCAACAAGACCGGAGGGTGCGCCCGCAGCACCGTTTTTATTTTCTCTAAACTGTGAAATGAATTCAGGGATCCCAGGTATCCAGCCATCACAAAACACTCCTGCTTCCCTGAGGTCTAAAAAAGCAAAAAACAAAAAAATGGAGCATCTGAACTCATCTGACAACAACTCATCTCCCTCCGTCCGTCCTTCCTTTCTTCCTCCTGGCTCGGTGTAAATTTCTTTTAATGTGGATCTTCGTCACTGTGACATGTTCTCCGTTTTCCGACCTTTATTTGGCCCCAAGCTCTGCTAAGCTTCGACCCGCCACGACTAATTCACAAACAAGCAGTTTAAACAACCATGAAACATCCCATTATCCTCGAAATGCCCTACCTGTGCTTCCACAACCGTCCCCACCAATCCAGCCCCACATGTGAAGCTGTTTAGTATTAATGGCAATCCCGACAGACTCTTCTTTTTACATAACATGACACTCGAATTTGGCTCAGATTAACAGGCTTGTAGATGGTTAAAAAGCCATTCTGAGCACCTCCACACACTGAACAGGGCATTTCACAAAGCTGTTTGGCACGGCTGTAGCCAGCAGCCAATGTGTTTAACATGTCACGCTCCAAAAACTGCTGTTTATTCCCCGCTTTGGGCGCCTGAAATGCAAATAGTGTGGCTATATCCCTCCGCACTATGCAGAGGAGCCTGTTTTTGTTTCAGTTTTTCCTCATGATTTGTTCTCTTAATTATCTGGCCGACGTTCACCTTTTCTCAGCGAACCTTTTTTCCGTGCACGCTTTGTTCCTGCCGGACGCTGCAGAGGTACTTCAAATATTCAGGACGTGAATGGAAGCGAGGAACCGTTCCTGCTGAAAATCGATGTTTCCCAAAGGTTTGGATGGTACACTACAAAGACAGATTGATGTATCAGTGAACTGCACATGTGATCAAAGGACCGATGTTACCACAACAAGATGTTTTTCTTCTTTTTTTACCCCCCTTCTTTTCACCCGACAGCCAAGTATCTCAATCTGGAAAACAAAACCCACCATCGCTTTCCCTCACGTTATTATCATTATAATTTTTTTTTAGCTGTCTTGGTGCACCAAAGGAAAGTAGAACATCAAGGAGCATCTTTTCTGTATCTCCTGTGAATCTGCATGTATACAGTAAGACAACCTGTGAGAGTTGCTTTGAATCTATTATTTATAAAATGTCTATTTTACCTATCAGTGAGTGATGTCTTTTAGACCCTTTCAAAGCCAAATGTCACTTTGTGTTTGGCAACTTTTCTAAGCAGCTTTGAGGCATGACCCCCTCCTACCCCTCCCCCTTCCAGTTACACACAAATTCCCACTACACACATTGTGCTGGTGGCATCATGCGTAGCTCGTGCAATCCTCCAGATATCCAGTCTTGTGATTTTTAGTAGCATTCCTGTAGAAATGTGGTCTTTCTGTACCATGGAAGTTCAATAAAGACTCAATACTGGCGTTTTAGCACTGCCTATCTGTTTATTTCTGTGCATGTTGAATAAATTCCCCTGGGAGCGGTGCGATCGGCAATGCTTTACCGGAAGGATAAAGCTTACACCGTGCATTTTAATAGCTACCCCTGTAGCCTAATCTTTTCCTCCCTGAAGTGAACATTTAGTCCACTGCCTTGCATTGATTTGAAACCACAAGCTTGGCATTGAAAAGTCTTGCATATGCCAGCCACGGTTTGCTGTTTTTACACCATTGAGGAGCAGATGAAAGGAGGTGAAGAATAAGGCGCTTGCTTTTGTCTGAAACTTCTTCCTTATCTCCTCACCTCATACGGATTTCTCTCGCTTTACAAAGATTAACGGGGTGCTAAGCAAGAATTTCCTCTGTGTAGTTTCTCAAACAAATGTCAATAAAATCAAGGCGGGCACGAGTTGAGAAATGCCACTCGAGAGCATTGAGATTCTGCAGCAGCATTGCCACACAGTGTTTCCATCTCCCCTGGGCATTTTACTGATCAATCAAACTAATTGATTGGCTCGGTTCCACGTAGAAGTTTTAATGGTGGTCTAGTTATGAGACGTACCGGCAGGCGTTGCGGCAATTTGGGCACCACGATGGGTAAACAAACGGTAATACAGAAATTTTAAAAAAAGAAAAAAGTGAGAACTCAGGCATGCAGTCTCTTCGTCACATGATCACACCTATAATAAAGCACGCAGTTGACACCGTCGACTCATCTTTCACTCGCAAACACCTCGAAAGGTGTGCAGCTGTTAGATTTCACAGATCCAATCTAGTAAAAAAAAAAAGAAAAAAGAAATTGAACGATGAAACTCTATCGCACTGACTGAAATTAACACCACTATTTATAAAGGTGAGGAGAAAAGTGGCAGGAAGGAGGGAACTGAGAAAAACGGGAGGTTAAATGAAAAAGGCCTCACAATTTCCGCCTGCTGCCCTTTCTCCATCGCTGATGGTCAGCTAATTGCAACCATTACTGTCACACGGGACGACGAGCGGAGAATTTAGAGGAAACAGAATCAAAAGAGTGAGAGATGGACAGAGCGGTGAAGATGAAGGCAATTTTGACTGCGTGATGGAGGTACAAGAAAGGGTGGCAGGCAATTTCAACAGGCAATTTTGACATTGAAATAGAAGCTCTGGGCAAAACATTCTCATATGAAATATGGATGCTCTTAGAGTTTGTGTGTGTGTGGATGTGTATGTGCAGCCATGCTGGTAGAGCACAGGGGAAGCCTCAGCTCTATAATACATTAGTCTCTTTGGGGACATGCCCTAATTAATGGCTTGACCTCCTAACGGGTAGCCCCCTTCTGTGAGTTAACATTTAGCAGCGCACCCTCCGGAGATAGACTCTGAAGTGCATTTAATAAAAGAAGTGACAGTGACATTAATGAGACAGTCAAGACAAGTACAGGGCTTCGTTTTATTTTCCAACAATTTATATTCAGATTTTTTTTTTCCTTTTTTCTTTTTTACATGTCTCACCTCAGAAGCAAGCGAGAGAGACAAATAATACAAAGCAACATAGAATTAAACTAAACCAAGAGAACATTTTAGACCCAAAAAAAAATGCACACACACACACACACTCTCGTGCACACACTCTCGTGCAC
>VURO01036709.1:20956-31054 GCA_015108175.1 Pelvicachromis taeniatus
AACACACACACACCCACTCTGTACACACACACACACACACACACACACACACACACACACACACACACACACACACACACACACACACACACAAATGCACGCACACACACATACGCACGCACACATAAACAAACAGGTGTCAAATACACTGATCCTGTTTCTGGTCAAAGGCAACTGACTCCTGCTGCAGACTGCTCTGTCTCCGTGTATTTACACCAACAGTCCGCCTGTTAACGACTGCAGGAGAGGATGTCACGCCTGCTTTATCCATCAGCTCGGTGTGTGTTTCTCAATCCGTCAGGGTGAGATTTGGTTAGAAGAAAAAGTTCCCGTGAAGCTCCCTGGTTGTTCTGTGGTAAATGAACTGTGATCACATTTTATTTATTTATTTATTTATTCAAATGTTTGTTTTTTTCATCGACACCGTGTGTGCCCGTCGATTAGTGAGTGTCCATCAGTGCTGCTGTCCCTTCGTCCTTAGTTGGACTTGGACCAGATCTTGCCGCTGCCGCGCAGCCTGGACAAAAAACAAATACAAAAAAACTCAGCTGGTGTTTTTTTTTTTTTTTTTAAAGGATTTATTTAAATAATTTGATGACTTACATGTTTACTTTCTGCTTGCTCTACTGAAGCAACAAATTACTGATGCAACCTGGGTGCAAAAGTGTCTTTATGCTAAAATTCCCAACACCAGTATTTACAGTTTTGTTTTTTACGCAGTGGCACTGATCACAGTGGATTTTCTTCTTCTGCAAATTTTGGCAAAGAGCAGATTTCTAATAATAACAGCTGCAGTATCAGTCCCATCCTTTAAATAGCTGCATAAAGAAATGGTGTCAAAACTCGTTTTAATTCAAGGATTGAGGTTAAGCTATCATTAATTTGGACTTTAAAACACTGAGTGGATCTTCATTTGAATGATGTGTGGTGCTGAGTGATGGAAATTACAGGGCTCTATGCTTCGTCAAAATGTGACAGGCAGCCAGAAAATAATCACTGCTCTCTGTTCGGCAAGAACAACATAAACAGCAGCCAAGCAAAGCATCTCGGCCGGTCACTGGAGGGGGGAAATGGTTCTTTCAGGAAGGAAACACGCGGGGCGTTTGTATATCCAGTGACATTTTACAATCCAGGACAGATGTGAAATTAGCCACTGGTAATTAGGCCGGATGGAAGCAGAACAGAAAGAGAGTTCCTGATAGCGGGGTTATGGTACCGCTGCAAAACACTAATGTGCATCTGATAATAAAGCTACTTCATGCAGACACACGCTCAGGCACAGACAAGCCACTTACAGCAGCAGCTGGCTTTTTACTGTTTATTAGAAAAATGGAAACATGGTGGTTCTCGGCTGAATTAACTTTTGCTCTCTACAAGAACACCGGACTAATGGCTTTAATTTAGTGTTTGAAGTAGTCTTTATAGCTTCATGCTTATAAGTAGGGAAATATGTATTTATGAAGCACCTTTCAAAAATCACAGTTACAAAGTGCTTCAAAGGACAAAAGGAGGCGCAGCGATAAAAGAAACCTAATGGAAAAAAACCTCCATATGAAGCTTTTTGTTTCAATTTTGTGACTTGTAAAAATGAATTTCTTATTTGGAGGGTGGTGGGGGGGAAGAAAACCCTCAACAGAAACTTCATTTAAAAGCGTACCAACCAATTTGAATAAAATGCGTTCAATCTGTAAAATGTTTAGCCATGAAAACAATAAATGCAATTTCTATGCAAACTCCTGGTGGGTGCCTTTAATAAAATAAATAAATAAGAAAACAGCTTACTGAGAATACTCTGCTGCCCGCTATGTGCAGCCACTACAAACACAGCGGTACGCCACTCACCCTTTCACCTTTGAGCTCTTTTTGCCTGGTTGTCTCGGTTCCTGAGAGGAAGCGGGGTCTCGTGGCTCAGCGGGTTGGTCTGCATCCTGATTGGAGGCAGCTCCAGCGGGAGCGGGGCCTGACGACGGAGACGCGGCGCTGGCCTTTAACGTCTTCTGTAGATTTGAGACCTGGCAGAGAAGTGAAGAGAGTGTAAAAACTGAAAATTAAAGGGAACAGTGTGGGTGTCCTCTTGTGTAGTGACACCAGGAGGCCATGTCAAAAATATTTAGAACAACTGGTAACGTAAAACTCTTGTGCCTGTGCTGCTGTTGGTCCTTCAGCCTGCTGTGGAGAAGACAGCAGTCATAACGGACAAAGAATTTCTTTGTAGTGAAGCGAAACTGAGTTAAAAACGATGAAGACGGTCCACTGTGGCTGCCATCTGTGCGTCTCGTGCTGATTGTTTGGTCTTTGATGGTTTTCCCATTTTCTTTCCCATTGTGCTGAACTCTGCTGTCACTCCCTTTCCTATTCAAGCCAAACTTTCGACCAATCAGCATTCTACCTACACACAGCGTCACCGCTACATGTCTGTGTCAGCTGCATACCCAGAATGAAGGAAAGGAACTACACGAAGGGACAAACACAAGACACACTTATCCAGGTTTGGCCATATTACCATTGTTGTGCATTTCCTTTGCATTATTCTGCCGCACATCTTGTTTTTTTTGTGCATGTAAAAAGTTACAAAAACCAAACTTCACTCTAACTGTCCTTCTATGGTCGTGTGCTGAGTTTTGTATCCTGGCGTGCTGGCTGTGGACACCAGAGTGTATGAATGTGTCTTTCTTTAACACCATTTCAATGATATATCAGTACTGGAGGTCAGAGATGGTCTGATTATAGACAGTAAGATGCGGCAACAGCTTGAAAAACTGCTTCCTACTTTGACATGTTCTATTCCCATACCAGCACTGATGCTGAAACATGCAAGTGACGACTGCTGTGAGTCAGGTGCACCTGAACCAGCAGTGTCAGCGATCACAGGACTGTGGTAACATCACAGTTGACGCGCGCAACAACCAATGCTTAAAAACACGTTTTTCTTCCCTGCAGAAAACATGCCGGTGAAAAGCCTCTGTTGTAGTTGAGAATTTTTTTTCTTCCTGTTACTTATCGACATCACTGTGCAACACATTGACAAGTTTGGCAAGCACTCAAAAACAAAGAATGAACAACTGACTCACAATCCCACATTAACTGCCAACCATAAAGGGCCATACACAAATGGATGTAGTTCTTAGGCCTGACCAGGGCGTATCCCACCCCTCTCCTACAACTTATGACAGGCTCTGCTTCCCCCGTGACTCTTCAAGTGGGACAGATGGAGAGAACCAAACTCGGAGACTTGTAGAGATGACAGCGGAAATGACCACGACACAAGATGCTCATTTATGCTGAACCAGGACCTGTAACATCCACTAGCAACCAGCTGTAAACAATGGGATTCAGAGCGATTCAGCTGATAAATGAATCACTTTAAATGTGGGGAGAGGTTATCTGTGTCTTCTAAGGTAATGAAGAGCCAGTGGATGACTTTTGGGGGGAAACAATCTGCATTTAGAGGCTTTAAAGTAGATTTTGTATCAAAGGAAACTTATAAAAGCTTTTATGTTCCAGGCACCTTCCGACTGTAATATGTTACCTTTAAATATTCGCTCCTTGCCATCTTTTCACTTCTTCAAACATGCTTTGCTTTGTCGCCTCAAACCAGATTACTTATGCTTTCAGTAATTCAATCACTGTTCTTCATTTCTTCTTTTACTGAGTGATTTATTGAATGACTTGTTTTCTGTAAGGTTGCAATTTGTCTTCTCGTTCCTTCTTTTCTTTGCTGTGCTATTTTTTTATGTTTTCCTTCTTCACTTAAATATGAAATGTTACATATCGAGCAGTTTAACCACATGTAATAATTGTCAGCACAGTGCATGGCAAACGTGGCTAACACTGCAGTGTTGTTTACTTCTCCTGTTACTCTCTCTGCTTCTATAAACTGTATTTTAAAAGAGCCGAGTTCCCAATAAAGCAGTTCTCATTTACATACCTCTATTTTTCTCTTGTCAGACAACAGGACAAGCATGAAATAGTGACACAAACACGTCCCATTATACTGATGTTAAGCAGCCTTAACTGACAAGCCATTATCCGAGCTGCCGCACTGCTAAATCCTGATTTTATAACAACAATGATGTAACAAAACCACAATTCAGAAAAGTTAACAGCAATGTATAAGCTGTGATATTGTCCATATTTACATGTTAATCTCTCAGAGGAATGCGTTTCGTCAATCTCATGAAAACACTGTGTTAACTTAGGCAGTCCGAGTCCACTCGTGTGAATTGCAGGTAGAAGCAAGTTAAATTTAGGATGTTTTAAGACCTTTTCAAAACCACTAAAAAGGGTTTCAAAAAGAGACCAACCATGGAAAGAGAAAACACATCCATTCATTTTTGGCGCATGATCCATGGTTGTCTGTCTCTATGTGACAGACAACCTGTGGCGACCCATCCAGGTCGTTTCTCGCTTCTTGCCCTGTGACAGCTAGGGTAGGCTCCAGTGACCCCGTGACCCTGATGGTGTCAACGGGAATACACATCATTCACACTGCCACAGCTACATACAGGGTGCATGAGAAAGAATGATCCCATTTCAAATTCATCTTTAAGCAGTTTACCAGTAACAACTGAAACACATACTGTTGGAAAGAGAGGATTTGTGAGTTTCATGTGGTTGCCATTAGTGACTTCAGCCGTACTCACAAAAGTATAGGACGTGTTTATTTATCGGATGGATACAAAGTGAGTCGGAAGGAGCAACACATCGAACACTTGTGAACATTGTTCAAGTTTTACATGTAAAACTTTATTTTCAGCCACGTATTTTAAAATTTACCACAAGCTTGTGTGTGCATTATTTTAAAAAACTGCATTTTAAAATTGTGTAATTATTTTTGATACACTCTGTGCTTTTATTAAACTCACACCTATTGTTACATGAACCTTTTTCTATACATGTAAGAACAGCCTCTTATAAAGCAGCCACATCTAAATATGTGGCAGTGCCAGAAACAGTGTCGTCTTATCAATACTAAATTGGATACTAAACCATACTAAACTTTAAAAAATTATCTTCTAGTTAAAGTGTACTAAGAACACTTTCAGACTTTTTGAGGGCTTGATGCAGCTCAACTCTTTGCGAGCAACCGATTGCTTGTAAAAGGGTACGCCTGTGTCAAGAGAGTGGCTGGCTGGCATGATGAAAGCGAGGAAACGTTGATTTGGTAAGTAATTCCTAATTGGGGAGAGTGGCCAGGTTTCAGAGTATGGACAGATGTGAAAGGGGAGTGGCAAATGTCACCCAGCGGGTCAACAGAAGGTTAATAATTCAATCCCGGGCGCTTCCATTTCACATGTTGAAGTGTCCTTGGGCAAGACACTGAAGCCCAGACTGCCACATACACTCAGATGAAGTATGTTTGTTATGATTAGAAAGCTCTCAAAGCCATAAAATAATCTGCTGCTTGAATGTAGTTTTAATGTAAAAGTGCTTTGAGTGGTCAGATGGAGGAAAGAAGTACTATGGTTACTATTGGTCCATTTACATGTGGCATATGTACTGTTTGTTTAGTGAACATTAAAGCATGTAAAACTATTCTAGTTACCCCCAATGAGTCTGCAAATATCTGTAACTCTACATTAAAACAACAGTGAGGTATGTACATGAATACAAAAACATGTTTGTGTAGCTGCATCTGCTCCTGTTCACACTGCCCATGAATGCCTTTGAAAGTCCCCTCTCACTTTTCCATGCAAATTTGCAGTGAAAAGTTTATGTGAGGCTTCGGCCCCTTTTCCACAGACAGGACTTTAACCTTGCTGAGCTGCTCTCTTGCATGGAGAGGGAGTTTTGTACTAAGACGGCTTTAACCTTGGAAGATGCCCACTTGATTTGTCAAACTCGAGCTAGTTGGAGCAATCACACATCATCAGTGAATTTACTGTCTAAATCTGGCATGAATACTAATAATAGAGGGGTGTGTCAGTGCCTGTGTGACTGACAGCAGCTGGCAGGCTGCCAGGAGTGTTGATGAAGGGAACATGAGAAAAGTAAACAAACTTGCACCGTGGCTTCATGTCAGTCAATTTAATGCAAATCTCAAAAAATTTAAAATAAAAATGCATTCATTATCTCTTCTATTTTTTACCCCACCAAGCAAATCACAAAGCTGCGCTAACAAAGAATAAAAATGAAGTTTAGCATCAGCTGGACATTTAAGGGACTGAACGTTTTTACTGACACAAAGTGCGTTAGAAAAAAAATCACTTTAAATGGCCGTTATGAATTCGTTAAATCGCATTCCCACTGAGTACAGACTGATTACAGAAATGAGGTTGCAAATAACAAAATATGCAGTCAGGGTGAAACCAGAAAACCACAAATGGCTGGGAGGAAAAAAGGAAGCTAGTAGCGCGGGAAGAGTCACATTTATGGAATTTATAAGTGGAAAAGAGAGAAAACTGAATGCTGAAGGGAGGAAGGACTTACTTCGGTTTCCACTTGGACTTTGACCTTTAGCTGGCTCTCTCTGTATTGGTTTGCCCTAGAGACTTGCTCCTCAATACCACATAGAACCGCCTCACAACCTGCACACCTGAGAGAGAACAAAAGCACGGAGTTAGAAAAATAGATAATTGAGACATAAATCTAAAGTGTGTCCACAGACACTTAGGGGTGATACTGACCACTCCTGCAGCGTGTTGATTATGTTTGGCAGCTCATTAGGGCCGAGGTCACGACCCACGCTGCAGTCTACCTCCACCTGCTGGTTCCTCTGATCCAGTTTCCCCTGGATGATGTCGCAGTAAACAGCTTCAATCAGCAGGTCCTCGAGTTCCCGCACGTTCTTCAGATCAAGCTGCTGCAGGAGCAGCGAGTACGGCAGGCACTGAGGGGAAAAGAAAGAGAAGAGCAAAGTGTAGGTAAGCAGGCAGCTAATTTGATTCCACTTTAATGCTCTGATTGAAAACGACTAAAATAAAATGTTACAGTCAAAACGCTCATTTGTGTAAATGTCACTGCCAGAGGAAGATGAAAGAAGCTCAAAACTTTACAATCCTTCACTGGGCAATTAGAGAGTTCAAACCCACATGTAGGGAGAGCGGTGACACATTAAGGAGAAAAACAAGGGGGCAGGAGTGGAAGGAGGGATGTTAACGGACACAGAGATTAAGTTAGAGGAGGAAGAAAAAAAAAGACATCACTGGTGAGAATAATGAATCTATTATTTATCAGGAGCAGAGAAAAGAAAAGGGCACAAGGAGAGGTGCAGGACAGTGGAGAGATGCTGTAACAAACCACATAAGATTAATACTTTATCGTGGACATGGAGTGCTGGCACTGAAATTTAAAATGACATGAAGGGTACAAGTTGTGCTGGTAACTTTTTCTTGTGAAATTAAGAGGTTCGTCTGTTGTTTTCCTCCAAATTTAGCTGATATATTTACAGCCACAAGCATAGGATCACAGCCAACCTCACACGAGCGTTAAAAAGAAAAAGAGAAAAAAATCTGATTATGAGCCCGAAGAAAATAGCAAAGCCATCTAAAAGCAGAATTGCCCACATATCATTAATATCAGGGCTTGCTTTATGACGCCTGCAGCAAATTTATTTTCTATGCTTGACACAAAGAAACAAAAATCAATACAACACCACAGCTCATCTGCACTTTTATGTAAAACCTGGACGAGAGAATAATGGACCTGTACCTTGAGGTTGGAAGCCAAGCTGATGATCGACAGATGACGGAGTTTGTTTCTCTGTGCTGGGGTCAGCTCGGGAAGTGAGGCTGCTCTCTCTGCAGCAGCAGATGAGAATAATAATAATATATATATATTAAAAAAATAAAAAGAAACACAATGGAAAACATTTACCAGAACAGTGTGTAAGTGTTACTTTACAGAGGGTCAAACAGTCACACATAATAGAGGCAAAACTTATTACTTTGACGTGTAATGTAACACAGCGAGGTGCAGGTGAGTGTGGAGCTGTTTAAGCAGTCAGTGAACACAGTCGGGAGGAAGTCCATTTCCTGTGACTGTGCCTCCTGCTGACTCGCTACCCTGGTGACAGGACTCACGCCCCCTGAGACGGCAGCTCTGACAGCTCCTCTAAGGGATCCACTACACAGCTCTATGAAAGTAAATGTGCTCCCTGACGGCAAGTCTCAAAAGGGAAAGAACAATAAAGTAGGCTACAATCTTTTTCCAGGCTATTGGTTGATCCTCAGTACAAAATTAGTCATAATTAGGATTCCACTTCTACTTGAAGCTTCTCGATGTATTACGCAGAAAGCAAATTAAGTTAGAAAAGATTTGTTTGCAGTCTGTTTGTGACACAGACAATCATCAGCATAAATAGGCTGAGGTGCTCCAGCAATTTTTTTATCCATGAGCCACCTGCCTGCAGTGTTTCAGGTGAGGGTGCTTAAAGCCTCTGTGTCAAGGTGCCTGCCTTGAAGCAAAGAAATACGGCTCATAATAAAAGAGTTGCAGGGCCACCCTATTACTTATTTACATTGTGCTGCCGCTGCAATACCTTTGTAGTCGCAGTAGGTTCCATAGGCAAAGAGGTTCAGGAGCTGGTACACTGGTGCATGAGGACCGTTCTCCAGCTGTGGTTTGGAGAGAAGATGAAAGAGAAAATGATGTGGCAGAATACTGTAAGTAATGAGACTCTCTACATAAGAGCTATGCAATGGCATTTTATCCATGGACATAGCAGAGGTGTTTCTGTGAGTCAGTAAAACCCAAAGAAACACAACAAAAAGACCTGACTGGTATACTCAAATGTGTCAGGACTATTCTGCATTCATACCAGGCTCCAAAATCCATCTCTGGTGATCTGTGGGTCATTCCATCTCAGTTTATCAAAAAAAAAAAAAAAAAAAGAAGTTCCCACATGACAGTTTCACATTTTTCCCTGAAAGAATTCCAGGTAAAGATGCACTATTTAGTAAGAATTATGCTAAATTTCAGCTCTCTATTGCCATTAATTTTCGCAGAAAAAAATACTTTAAGAGATAAAAGGTTTTAGATGTTTTTCTAGCATAAATCTTGAATGGTAACGTTAAAATTCTAGAAAATTACTTGAGCTATGTCCTTCAAATATTTCAGGGTAAATATCTGGTGGTGTCTCGCTGACTCTCAGGAGTGCAGCTCAGGTTAACAAAGAATGATGGATGTATGAAGCATCATAAATATTTGGATGTCTAATCTCTGACAACAGATTTGGAGACCGGTAGAAACTGCAAGTTCACATAGGGATAAGTAAAGCTTCTCATATACAAGACATATTCTTTGAATCAGTCCAAATCGGATGAATGGTTTTGCTGATATTCAAGCTTGAATATGGAACACAAAAACACATTTTCATTGTGATATTCCCCAGGTATGACCCCATGTACCAAATCTAAATTACCTTTTTTTTTTTTTTGAAAGAGGACATTTCTGCTAATAACATATCAAAATTTGTGACAGTGTTCTCTCTCACTGTCCCAGTATGAATTTTGAAATACTCATATTTGTGTATAGCAGTTGAGGATTATAATAAATTCAAATATTTCTAAAATTCACTGGCTCTAAGACAAAGGGCCTAAATTTCACCCGCTGCCTTTCATTTTTAATAGTCGAGATAAAATTTAAGAGATTGTCCTTATCAGATTATTGGCTACACAGAAACTGAGGCTTCAAAAGTGCATTTTAACATTCCTATTTAAGTATTTCCAAGATATAATTTTCAATCACTTGATCATAAATTGACTTTTTGTTTCAAAGAAACTATAAATACTACACCAACAGCATTTAATTTGTTTGAAGAAATATAATACCAAACAACACGCATGGATTCTGTTACCTGTAAAGCTTGCATCATCAACGTTAATGAAGCAAGTTATGTTCAATGAACGTAACTAAAGGTTGAATTCCTTCATGTAAGTCTCAGCATTTTTATGTCGTCCTCCTTAATTACATATCTGCATCCAGTGTATCAGAAAGTCCTGCCTGTAATCATGTGCTTATGGTACTGAGCACACATCCTCTCTTCATGGCTAGAAAAAAAACTTCCTGCTGGGCCCTGAAGATGCATAAATTACATTAAAACATGTTGCTCTGTTTCTGAAACAATCTTTGGCTGCTGTACATAAATTTAAGAGTGTG
>VURO01036709.1:41598-52167 GCA_015108175.1 Pelvicachromis taeniatus
TTCAGTTACATAACTTTTTTTTTTTTTTTTTACCACAGGGTTTTAAGGGCTGTCATGGGTTCTGTGTGATGAGGTAAGGTGGATTTCTAAGATAAGGTCAAAATAGGACATTCGCTGCTTGGCACCCAACAAACCCTACAGTGCTATTTCTAAAGCATTTTGCAGCCCTCAACAGCAGACAGATTAAAAAATATGTGACACAGTGACAACATCCATGCTCATTTCACTGCAGACCATGCAACTCTGAAACTACACAAATTCACTGTAAAGTCAAAAATTACCACCTGAGCTGACATTTTTTTAAAGAAATTTTCACATCCTGTAAAATCAGTGCGCTACTAAGCAAACGATCTCTTTCAGTGAACAGCTTAATCTCCAACAAGCTTTCTCAACATAATGTGCAGCTTTTCAGCAACTGTGAGCTTACAAAAAAAACAAAAACATAAAAGCATAACTGTGCTTATTTTAGTGCCGACATCTATTTTCTGTAATCCCAAACATGTCCCCATTTATTTTCTCGTCTTGCATATCCAGCCTTTGCAGCTCTGCATCATTTTTAGTGGTGTAGGGATTCAGTTGAGCTGAATGGCATCCATCTGGCAGATTCGTTTATAAATGTGATCACAAGGAACATCAAACCATGTCTTGGAGTGGCTGTCTAAGGTGGCACAGTCCTCTCCGTGTTCCCCTCCTGTGTGGTGGTTATCTGGCTCTGAGTTCACTTGATCCCAGTATCTGTGACAGAGGGAGAGAGCAGAAAGTGTGATAGATTGGTGAGCTATAAATAACAACTAAACATGTCTGACAAATGATAAAAACAAGCTCACCTTGCCCAGCTATCTGCTTTATTGATGATGAATTATTTGATATACCTGAGGCTTTGATATAAGTGTGGGCAGAGTTTGCCGTTTGAATTTATATAGGTTGTTTCTAATTGAAAATAAAAGCAGAATAGCTTAAAAAAGAAAATAAATGCATGCATTAAAATGTGTTACTTGTGTTCGAGTGTCGTGTTGTCCACCCATCTCCACTCTCCTTCAGTCTCTATGTCAGACAGGCCGATCCAGAAGTGGTAATAAAATCCACCAATTCTCTTAGCTTCCTTTGCCAGATCATCCTGGAGATTATGAACACACATACATAACTCAGAGTCCTTTCTTACACCTAAAACCTTAACTCAACTTTAACCTTAACTTAAGAATCTCTGTTCCTTGAAAACTGTTGCCTGTAAAATTTATGTTGCAAAACATACACCCTCAAGGTCAAAAGCTCAAAATACATTCCCTTAATATTGTACTATTATATGAGGAATGATCTTCAGTTGATGCAGTAAACCAAACCCACATAACTCCTTAGACATTTTTCTAGAAGCACAACAGCAAATCTAACAGCATAAAGGACTAACAGTGTCTGGAGAACCATTAGTCATGATGCAAAAATGCCAGGAAATGGAACCTGAGGGTGATAAATGGACTTCAGCCATCATAGATCTTATTATTTACACCCATGTTTTTCCTTTTTGTGACATGTCTCAGAGTCTTTCTTGACAAATTACCTCAGTTTATACTGTGACATGGTGCAACAAAGCAAAAAGCAAAAAAACAAAAGTCAAGTCAGTGAACATCATCAATGAAATGAGCATTTAAAAAAAACCTGATATAAAAAGGGTTTTGACCTTCTTAACCAATTCCCCTTTCATAACAACTGGACAAGGGGAGAGTTTTCTGTTTGTTTCATTTTTTATAACTCAGTCATTTTGATGTTGTTGAGGCTTGTGGTGTAGATCTCAGCTGTCTGTTAAAATTCTCCTCCACAGTAATCTCTCTGCTCTGTTTGTGGTGTTGCTGCCTTTTCATGCATTTTATTTGATTTAACGGACAAATTTTATGGCATGCTATGTGGGACAGTACGTCAGAGAAATCTGTGCTTCAGTTGTGGTGAGTGAAATTGCAGCATTTTTTTTTTTGTCTGTCTCTAAGCAGTAATTAGCAGATATGTCTGTCTGTGCATTGCACCCACACGGTTTATGACTAAGGCTTGGTAGCCAAGCTAGTTGACAAATGTCTGGTTCCAAAAGACCAAGATGGTGATCACATGAAATCACAGACTAAGTAAATATTACTTACACTGTGAAGTTTAAACAATTGACTACATTATTTGCTTGTAGCTTGGTTACTGTTTTTTTTTTAAAACAAATTATGTTGAATGTGGCATGAGTTTTATTTTTTCACTCCTACTGCAGCATCCTGGTATTGTGCATGGCTCAGCTCACTGCCACACTGACCATGTTTATTGTGACACTTGAATAGAAGGAAGCCATCATTAATGTTATCACAAAAAAATTCGGTGGTCCTTAACTTCCGCAGATAAAATGACCTTGCCTTACAAAGATATATGAGTGTTATCTCTACTTCCACCCACACCCACTCCTTCTCTAACAGCATGCAGTAACCCACACAATTAGGGGAATGAGTAACACCTGTGCTGGTCAGCAGGGTTCAACACAGACACACACGCACGCACACGCACATGCATACTCACACACACACACACACACACACACACACACACACACACACACACACAAAACACATTAACTTGCATACATGCTGTTCTATGGTGTGCAGTATGGTGAGATGGCTCCCCATTTCTTCACAGCTGTCTCTGCTCTTCACCCAGTCCAGCCTGTCATTGCTGAAATAGTAACACTGATTCCCAATGTGAAGCCAACCTTCAGGACACTCCCTGCAATGCTTAACTGTTAATGAGAAAGAGCAAGATAAAGGGATGAGGGGAAAGGGAAATCAAAGACAGCAGGAAATAAAGAATGCATTCATTTGTTTGAACGACTTCCTGCCACCTGTCTTTGAACAGTTCTGTCCCAGGGCGGTGTAGTCTTCACACAGCTGGATGTAACGCCTCTGCATCGATTTCAAACCCAGAGCTGAAGAGGAGGAGGACTCCAGTGGGGCAGGAGGCCTACTAATCACTGAGACAGACAGATAGATAGATAGATAGATAGATAGATAGATAGATAGATAGATAGATAGATAGATAGATAGATAGATAGATAGATACAGTTATTACACTTAATGAAAAAATAAGTCCTCATCAAAGATGAATTCACACTGGCCACTTTAATAGGTATACCTGTTCAGCTAATTGTTCATTTAAATATCAAATCAGCCAATCACGTGGCAGCAACTCAGTGCATTTAGGCAATTAGACATGATCAAGAAAACTTGCTGAAGTTCAAACTGAAAATTAGAATGGGGAAGAAATGTGTGCATGATTTAAGTGACTTTGAATTTCAGTGACCTTTTGACTTTGGTTGTTAAGTGTCAGACGAGCTGGTCTGAACACGTCCTTCGCTTTCAGCGGGATAAGGCGCAATGTCCCAAAGCTCAAATTATCACAAGCTGGTTTCATATACATAACAATGACTTTACTGGACTCAAATTCCCTCTGTAGTCCTCCACACAGAGCACTGTTGAGATACGGCACATCACTGTTGATGTGACACTATGATGTCAATATGGACCAAAATCACTAGTGGTAAGGTGTACCTAATAAAATCTCTGATGAGTGTATGGACCAAATTTTATGGCAATTCTTGTGATACTTGGTAAGGTCAGTCTGGAACAAAGTGATGGATCCACCAGCAAAGCAATCCACAACAAATGTGATCGTTTGGTGAAGCATCTGCTGGCATGCTTTGCTAACAGCTATCAGAGCGCTCGCACACTAATGTTTGAAAATTAGGAGGTTGATAGGAACATTATAAGGAAAATCTAATTGTTGACTCGATGATGATATTGATGAAAAGAATACAAATGCATGTACCAAATTATATGAGAGAGTGAAGACATTTACATCAACACAGCCAATATCTCAGAGTCAATCACCAGAGAAATCCATCCAGTATTTCTCGAGTTGGACCCACATAAGAGTGAATATAAACAAATGCAGTTTTTATACTGTTGTGGTTTCTCATTTGCCAATAAACCGCTCCCTCTTGAAACATATAAGCCTCCTCTTTACAGTCTGTGACTCTCTGTATGGTTTTATTGCTGCCCTGGCTGGAATAATTGTGTTTACATGAGATCCCTTGCGGCCAGAAGAAATGATCATTTGCAATCTGGTTTCATTGCCACATATTTTTCCATTTGTGTGTCTACTCTCTTTTATGTTGCCACTTCCCACTTGAGTACTGAAATGTTTAAAAAAAAATAGATTCATCTAATGACATATATAGAGATAATGGTTATTATAGTTACCTCACTGTCATTAAGAAGTGCCGTAAGAAGTGGTGACATTCTTCAGGCCCAATCAACATCTTACATCTTCCTTGGTCATGTGTCAAGGAAGTGAAAGCCAAGCTGCTTTCAACAGCTGAGCTGATTCAAAGTAATTTTCAGCATGTTTACCTTGATTTACTGTAAGCTGAGCTGTGGTTAGTAAATCACATCAGCGGTAATGTGTGCTAGAAAAATGAGTTCCACTTTTTAACACTAATGACACGTAATCCTTTCCTGGAAAGCCCTCTCAAAACACAGGTGCAGGTGCTGCTGTGAGGCAAAATGTGGCTTGCATGACGTCACAAAAAAGTTTTCTACAAATGCATATGCTGCAGATGTTTGTGAAATGAAATGTGTTAAACTTTCATATGGCAGTTGTGATATAATCTGCAGCTACTGTATATACCATTACATTACATTTAATTTGTTTTACTTAGGCAAACTTGCTCTACAGAGTCATAAAGTGGAATTAAAGCACTCTCTCTTTCGAAAGTCTTAAAATATGTTAGCGATCCCGTCGTCATAGGAAGTATTTCTTTTTATTTCCTTCTCTTGCTGCAAGACATGCCAGTCATCATTTTCAGATCTGAAAATTGTACTCGATAGCTTGCGAGTGTGCGTCTGAACGAGTGTGTATGCGCGCGTGTGGCAATAGATCAAGCACGTACGGCCCCAGTGGTGTTTGTTTTAAATGAGAGAGTGTCTTCACAAGCACATTATCAGGCTGAGCTGCCAGAGACTCTTGGCCCTGCAGGAGAAATATTTCACAATTATGGACTTTTGTGCTTTTTCTATTACATGACCCTCACTGGACTGGAGAGAGTGCTTTATCTTTTTTATTGCCAATTCTAGGTGTCCAAAAGCACACTGAGCTGAAATAAAGAGAGAATAATCAGCGTGGGATAGAGACCCAAAGACAGACACAGAGAGGCAGATGTAGAGCACGGTGCAAAAGTTTTAGGCACTTCAGATGCTTTTTGGGGTCATTTTCTATCAAGCAATACCCGAGGGAGACATCAGGTTGGTACTAAATTCAGACTGCAGCACAAAAATGACTCCAAACATAGAGCCAGAGTCATAAATGACTATCTTTAATGACAACGAGCAATGAGTTTTCCCCCTAAAGAGGCCTGATCCCAACATGGTGGAGTCAGTCTGGGATTTCATGAAGAGACAGAAAATACTGAGAATAAATCCACTGATGAACTGAGGGAAGAGCTCCAAAATATACGTCCTAAATACTTAGAAGCTGTGTACATCTGCAGGGAACTGATGATGGTTGCTTCCAGGAAATTTTTCTTTCTCTTTCCGACACTCTTTATGAAGTAAAACTGATAAATATGGACTTTTTTTTAGTAGGCTTTTTACTTTAAGTACCTAAGTCTTTTGCACTGGACCCACACACAGGAGGGGGCGCGAGGTTCTAAGACAGTATTTATACTTACAGAGCACAGCGAGTACGATGTTGCCACAGATGGAGGCCAAAAAGCCAATAAGTATCAGGAGAGAAGTCTTACTCCTCAAACACTCGACGCCTTGCTTCGGTCCCTGGGAGCCTGATTAGACACAAAACAGCCCACAGCATGCAAGCTGTCAATTCACCACTTTAATTCCTCTGGTGTAGCAGCGAGAGCAGACTTTAAAGGAAATTGCGGGGCAGAACCGTTTGACCAGAGTTTAGTTTCATTATATTTTCAAATCCCCAAAGATAGCATGTCTGCTGAAAGTCAAACCAGTGGATACTCTCTGCCTCATGCTGTCACATATGTACACAAACACAAAAATACAGCGTTTCAAATACTTTACTCAAGTAACATGTAGCGGTTGTGCATAAATTTCATCCTTAGAGATTACAGTCATGGCCAAAACTTTTAGCAGGGTGCTTTGGCGCCCCTGTTTTTATGGTGCTGGTTCATATTATTATGGTCACAAGCAAATATGTTAATTACAAAGAGCTTCTGGATTTATCCTGGCTGATATCCAACACACAGCAGAAGATACAAAGAAGACAGATCAACGTTCTCCAGTAAAAGTCTTTGAAACGTATGAAATGTGTTTGATTGTTCTTCACTCGATCAGAGAAAAACACACAAAAAAACCCAGTTTAAATAAAAGCTGAAGCAGCAGATTGTATGCAATGAGAAATTCGTGCCACTGCCAACAATTTTTGGCTGTGATTCTATAAGACAGTTGGACTTAAAGCATAATCTGCAGCTACTTCCTTTATGAGATGATCTGTTTGTAAAAATCTTTATCTGCAAAGTAGGATGGTAGACCAACTCTGTTTAATATAAAGAGTTTTTTTGTGGAAAAAATAATTTAAGCAGGAAATGAAGGTTTAAATTAATTCGATGAGAGTATTCTGAGCTAAGATAAGAAGGATTACAACAGGAGCTGAAGATGAACAGTCCACACAGAAAGGCATCACCTAGGTTTGAACCCTGGATCCTGCTGTTTGAAGCAACAGTGCTAACCACGGAGTTCCTGTGCTGCCAGGAAAGTATAGACACAAACATTCAAGGAAAACTGAGATATGTTAAGACAGTACTCAAGCACAGCATTAAATTAAAGATAGTTCAAGTTCTTTACAACATCACGAGTTATGCTAATTATATTTGTGAAAAGAAGTTGTTTTTAGCTAGCCTAAATAAACTGATTCCAACTGTGTTTCTTAATATTTTATTTTACTACTATATTTCTTCTCTGCTACAGTTCAAAGGCTACTTGTGTAAATAGTCTTAACCTCCTGAGATCCTTCGTCCTCAAGTGAGGACATTAGGTTTTTGGCTGTTCTGCACCTTAAATTTCAATCTGCTCAAGAGTTTTTTCATACTTTGTTAAGCAATGTTAAATTTGTTGTGTTATGCTGCAAAATACGCCCACTATTCCCATGGGAGAACATACTATTTTAAAAAACGAAGGTATAAAAAACTTTGCAGCAAAGTAACAATTTTTGAATCTGAGGGAAAGCTTCAGTTTTTACACTAGCTTATCAGGAGCAGCTTTTCACAAATGGTTAGGATCACAAATAGCTCGGGTCCCAGGAGGTTAAGACTGCAAAATCTAAAATCAGGACACACATTTGCACTAGCTACACAATAACTTTACCACACAACAGCTATAATTACCAAGTTATGTGAAAGCATTTGTTATAAAACAAAAACTATGTAAAATTATAGCATTAATAAAGTCAAGTAAAATACAGGTAGTAAGTACTTTGTACCCATATTTTATACTGCATCCAGGATAAAACATGGGTACAAAATAGTAGTTTAGTTTAGTTTACGCACACAAATTGCCGTTGCTGTGTTGTGGGATGAGCCTGTTCGCTCTAGTATGTTCTTACGGGTTCCTCCGTAAACTCGTGCAGGCTGCTGTAGTCTTCTCTCTGCTCCATGTTTGTAGTTTCCTTCTCAACCCTCTTCCCCACTTTGTCTCTTTTTATACGATACCTCTTCAGGTCCCTAAAGGTTTTGGTGTCTCTGGTCTGGAGAAACAATATTTCTCCTTAAAATTAAGTTTGTCCCTGCTGGGTGAATTATTCAATCACGTTCCCCTCAATCAAGCAAAGCTCCAGAGTTTAATAAATTTGCTCAGAGGACTATGAAACACTACTCAGCCCTCCACGAGATAATTCAAGCTTTTTTGTATTATCTGTTTCCTGAAAAAGGAGGATTTGTTAAGCCAAACAGGAAGGCTCTTTCCTCACATTTTTGGCACCGTGTGCTGCTCATTGGTGGGACGTCTTGTCATTAAGCCAGATCTTGTGCAATCCCAGAAGTTTCCTCAGCTCTGTTAGGAGTGAGCCACAGATTCCGGAATTTTGTTACAGATGAGTCAGAATGGGGGAACATGTTCTTTAACAGAAAAAAAAAAACAGTGTGTACTTGCACTCCTCCTGACATTAATTAAAGCAACAGCAGCTAGAACTGGAGCTGTGACAAGGTTGTGATGGGAAACTAGGCGAGAACAGCGTGTTTTAAGAAAGAAGAGCCAAGCCGTGGCTCAGCGAGAAAAGTACAGGAAATCAGAAGAGAAGAATTTCTGGTCATGCGCAACCACAAATTTCAGCACAGCAGTCGCTGAAAGAGACACAAACATGAAACACCCCTCCTCTCTGCTTTAATTAGTTTGGTTTGAATAACAAAAACCTCATGAAGCACAAGAGCTGACAATGTCTGTGGGAATAAGGTGCCAGGAAAAAAAAATAACTTGGACATGTACCAGAAAAAATGTTGACAGTGTGCTGGAAGAAAAGAGTGGGCATCTGGTGTGTGTGGTGAAGAGGTGATATTGTTACAGCTGTTCTGCTTATGAAGAGAATACAAATAACCTTAAGCACACACTCACATGTTTACCAGCACACACTCTCACACTTGCAGTGCTGGTAAATGCTGAGGCATACTTTGCAGTCCTCCATTTTTGCCCGTTTTAAAAAACTTGGGGACAGAATGAGAACTTTGTTCATGTTTTTGATAAATAATTCCGAACCTGCATGCCAGCCCGCCAACATCAAATGTTTGTTTGTGCAATCCAACATGGCAGGTTATTACTAGTTTGGCTACAAGAGATTGCACCATCTGAGTTTACATGGTTTGATAGCCATGAAGAGTCCAATCTGTCTGGAAGATTTGCGCAATCTGTACTTTTCCCTTCCCTTTGATAAACAAACTGCTATATAAAACATCAAGAGGGCACAAAGAGGACACCAAAGTCTGCAATATCCTGCAAGCTGACAGAAACCATGCATCTTATCCAAAAGAAAGGTAAGAAGCCCCGATGCAGCTCCAGATATCCATGTGTCCGGATCTGTTTGCATGTGCGCTAATGCTGTGTCCGCTGTCTGTCATCAGCCACCCTGGGCATTAAAGGCCTCGTAATCCTCTGTGTTGTGCTCGGCCTGTTGGCTAATGCTGAATCGACTCAGGATGCAGACAACATAGAGGGAGAGCTGACCTTTCTAAAGCTGAAACTAGACTCTTTGAAGGGCCGCTTCAGACACCTGTGTAACCGGTACTCCAACCTGGCACACAACTGTTCAGCTCCAGGTACCGAATGTTCAGCAGATGAATAAAAATTCAGTGCTTGTTTCTAGTTCTGCACTTTTCTATAAATGTTTAACTTGTATATTTGTCTGTTTCCGTCTCACTCTACAGTGATCAACTGCAGAGAGTGTCCTGACGGGTGGGTTCACGTAGGGGATCACTGCTTTTTCCTCAGCGAAGATAAACACGATTGGTTTAACAGTGCGCTCAAATGTAAGAATATAGGCGGACATCTCGCCATCTTGACCACCAAAGAAGAGCATGTGAGAGTTTCTTTGTACTTTAAATGTTTTGAATTTATTCTTTTGGAATTCAAAAGGTGCTAAAAAAAAATTTGATTGTATATGTTTTTAGGAAGCTGTAGAAAAGCCAGCCAGGAAGATTGACACGCATAACCCATTCTACTGGCTTGGGCTGAGTGACATTCAGAACGAAGGAGACTGGAGATGGGTGGACAACTCAACGCTTAAAGTTTCGTAAGTTTGAAGAAGATTAATATTTCAATGGTCTTCTCAGGATGGCATCATTATATAAAAAGTGGGTGATGTTAAAAAAAATGGGATAAAAGAATAAAGTACAAAGCATTTCCGATAGATGTTAACAGACGCAGTTTACAAAAGATCATCAGTTGGAGAGGCAAATAGTTTAAAAATGCCCGTCTGATGTTTTGTTAAAACAGGTTAAATCAGCTGCTATAGCCTCAGTGTAAACCCCCCCCCCAACCCAAACAGTTATAGGGTTTCAGTTATGTGTTTTTCTTTCCTTCATTGTAACCCAGGTGTGATGTCTGCACCTGCCATGAACAGGTTTTGTCTCATGGACGCAGGCACTTGCATTCTCTCAAATGGCCAGCAGGGGGCACCTCCTATAGATGCAGAAAGACGTTAGACAGTATGGAAGTCAATGAAAAAAATGACTCATAAACACTTTCCTAATGCCTTATTGTTTCAATTGATAGCTATTTTAACACAAAAATTATGCATTTTTGTAAAATAAGATCAGATTGTAGTCCAAAATGAGGAGTAGGCCTGTATTAAACCAGAGAGGCGTTTAGCACAGGTCTAAGTACTGATTAATATGCTGCTGCCTTAAGAGCTGCAGTGCTCCTAGGGTTGCTCATCGTCATTGCTAAACTTTCATGACAGAACTTTGATAACCAGTGGGTGACACCATGCTGGCTGTGTCCATTTTTGATATACTGTCTTTAGCTGGTAGAGAAGCAGTTG
>VURO01036710.1:7599-26191 GCA_015108175.1 Pelvicachromis taeniatus
AAATAATGGCAAAACAAACAAAAAGCTAAATACAAATAATGCTCCCAAATGTAGTGCACTGATGTATTTATATTAAACATGTTGCTGGAGACATTTGGCTTGCCAGCTGGGTAATGGGAAATGCACTACACTATGAAAGGTGGCATAAATGCTGTCAGCAAGCATATGGGCATGTAGGAGTCATGCTGCGCTCCATCCTGTGCTTCTGGACACCATTATGTAGTTCTGTGGGTTGTTAATTGTACCATAGGAATGAGTGGCTTGAAACCCTGTGTGACTGTGGGAGGCCTAAAAATGTGTCAGATAGGAGATGTGCTGTAAATAAGTTGATAAAGAGTTTAAAACAATATGGATCTAGCTTTTAACTAGCAACGGAGATGATCAAACCACTGTGGTCTACAGCACAGAAGTCAAACAAACATTATAGACTGAACCTTTTTGTCCACAACCAAAACTCAAACATTGTTGGAAGCTACCATTTTTGCAGGTACCGCTTCTCTCTTTCAGTTTTTGTAAAGATAACGATTGCAGTGCGTGCTCTGTGTGCTCACCTGGTCTGTAAGAGATTCTTCAGTATTTGCGCAGGGCATAGACAAAGTCTGCATTTTCAACAAAGTGGATGGGATGCAATAATAAATCCTGCATGAATCTACACATTGCTCATGAACGCATGATAAATGAACATGGCTCATCTTAGCGAAGACATACACCCCAGTTACACACAGGTTGTGACGCTCAAATCTGTATATGCAATTTTTCAACCTAAAATCAAGGATTATGCCTTTCACAGGACCAGAATGCTGCATAATGGTCATTTCTTTGATAGTTCGTTGTAGACCAGCTTGCACAACAAAAGTGCTGAAATGTATCACAGAAAGACTTTGTAATCATGTTAGAGGAACACGACTATCTGAATATCTTACAGAACTTAATTTCATATGTGTGTGTGACGCTTTCTGTGTGAAGATCGCATGTTCTCCTCATGCATGCGTGGGTTTCATCCCACAGTCTAATATAATGCAGGGTTGGCGAATTCGTGACTCTAAATTGACTGTAGGCGTAAACACCTTTTTTCACTATGCTGTGTGTGTGTGTGTGTGTGTGTGTGTGTCAGTGCTGTGAGAGACTTTATTTGTCCAAGACTGTACTCCGCTACGCATCAGCCACTGTAAGCTAGAAGAGACTTCAGCCCGCCATAACAGGATAAGCAAATCAAAGACTGGTGGACAGATTTTTCCACTGTACATTACTCACGGGTGGGTTTTACTGAGAAAATTGTGAGCAGGCTCCTTGTGATGGTTCTACAGCAGCTCTACACCAAACTCCTGGAATACGGCCAGCTCCTGCCTGATGCAAGATTTTGCACATCGTGCAGCTCCACCGTTGATTGGCTGCCTGCACTACTGCTATAGCCTGCCATTGGTTGCTCAGCTCTACCCTCAAATCAACATCAAGCTGGCCCTTTTCAATTTCTGACAGATGTATTTGCTGGCTTGCGTCTGTTGTTCAGTGGCTGCTTTCCCTAAACCTGTGCGGATGACTGTCAATGTGCTCATTTACTGGACCAACTATTTGACTACTGTAGCATTTTGTTACACATATTAGCATTTCACCTGTATAAGCTCTACAACCAGCATTTAGTTTTTGCCGTTTTATTAATTCATTTTAAATAAAATCTGAATTCTTTTAACGGTTTCATTAAATAAATAGCATTGCTTAAAAAAAAACAACACTAACATGGTTGTGGACATAATTACCAATAATGCAGTGAGCATATCTGCGAGTAATGCTTGAACTCAGTTAACTCTCTCAAGGCCATTTTTTTTCCTGTTCTTAGCTCAGTCTGATGTCATAAAGAGTAGATAGCCTTAACGCCGATCTCTCAGACAGAATGGAATACAGGGAGGGTGGTCTTAAAGATGAAGGAGCTTTAATGGTCTGCACTCAGGTCCAGTATAAGATAAACAGGGGTAATTTTGAATTGTGCAAAGCCACTCGAGGAGTTTAAATGAGCAAAATGAATCCCCTTGAAAATGCTGTGCTTCCTTGAAGTGACAAGAAATCAACATCTGTAATTATGCAGCAACTATGGTGTTAAAAACAAACATACTCTATCATTCTATGCAAAAATAAAAGCTGCGGGAAAATCCTGTGGTTCTTTCCGATCTTTTAGTCTCCCGTTAAACACACTCAAGAACATTGGGCTCTTTAATTTCTAAAAGCATCCAAAAACACCACTTTATGGTTTCTCCAATCCCTCATTTTCTCTCATTTTTTCACTCAAATCAAACTGTGTAATGAAAGAAGCTCAATTTTCTCCAACATATATCTATGATTTCACATAAGTGGACAACACACGCACGTGCACACGAACATGCGCGCACGCACAGAGGATAAAACCTTTGGCCTTTTCTTTACTTGTTGGTAAAATCTATTAAACTGTGTCACTATTGGAAATGTTTACTCTTTGGGCCCTGCAGTGCTTACAGAGATGGTGTAGTGTTTCATGACGAGGTCTGCCTGCCAATACCTTTAACAGCTCAGCAATCTCCACCCACCCCTGAACAAACCCTGAAGCTCTTAGAAACATTTGTCCTCAATGCTGTGTCATAATCTCACTGTCTTGTAAAACCAAAGCAATGATGCACCCGCGATTGGGGCTGCCAGAAACGATTATTTTGATAGTCGACTAGTCACCGATTCGTTTTGCGATTAGTCGACTAATCAGACCATGCATCCACTGGACGTAAAACATACAGCTTATTGCATCAGCATGCGTCTGCTCTTATATAACTATCATTAGCTTACAGCTTGAAGTGTTTAAGGTATGTGCTAACTAAAAATAAAGACAAGATGACAGTTTATTAACCTTTTAATGAAATTTGCAGATTGTCTCGGTGGAGTTTAATGAACTCAGCCGTCTGCTCTGTGCTCCCTAAAATATAACAGGACACTGGAGTAAATTCTGCACCATCTCACACTTCTGTTTAATCAGTTTTCTGTTTATGACGTTTATTCAGCTGTGTGAAAACTATAACTTTAATCTCAGCCAAGCTGATTTACTCAGGAACAAATAAAACACTGGGAAAAAAACAAAAAAAACAAAACAATAGCATTTTTAAGTTATCCAAGTGACTTATATATCATGTTTAACCTGAGTAGTGAAAGGTTTGAAAACGGGAGTCCGCTGTTCTCGCCGGCTCTAGTGAGCCTTGACCTCCTGGTCAGTTTGTCTCCAAAAACGTCGGCGCACTTTTGCAAATATGTGACGTCTTAATAAATAGAGCAGATATTTGAAGTTTACACAGCTACATTCTCACCTGAAAATATCTTAAAGGTTTATTTTGTGACCCAGAAAGAGTAATATTACAACTAAGTAGCTGCCGCCATTGTTGAAAGCTGGAATTGGCTGGGCCATGCTATGAATTCTGGGATAGGTTGGGCCACAAAGGATACACCCGACCCGTACTTCAAATTCAGGGAAATGAAAGAGGCCTTTGTCAGACGCATTTGGAGCAGCCTTTGAATTGGGACCGCCTTCGTTGCGTCGCTGTGACGTAATCGATCTACAAATGCGGCCTCTGAAGGATGCAGCCCCTGAATTTGGACACAGCTACGATATCGGAGACTGCGTCTTCTTCTTCTTCGGCGTTTAACAGCAGCTGGCATCCTTGCAGATGCATTGCTACCATCTTCTCATTCAGTCCATTATTACACTCTTAAATCCTACTACTTATTCCTGCGTCTTCAAACCCGTTGACTATTAAATTAGGCGTCGACGATCTTGACTAGTCAACTAATCGTGGCAGCCCTAGTAAATATTAAATGCCAGCTGATGCTTGATTTTTAATTGAATCATCCTCATTACTATCCAGCGACAGTTGGTTATGCATCAGATAACAACACCTGACAGAGCAGCTGAGTCAAACCACATTAATTCATAAAGACCCCATCACGCAGACATTGTGATAACCACATTGGATGAGAGGAATGTAGCACAGTACACAGCCAAGAAGAAATGAGGTCACGTTATCCCATCTGGAAGAAGAGGACAGAGGCAGGTTAGTACTAAGAGAGGCAGACCCACTCTCTAAATATTTAATGAGTTTCCGCACAGTTGGCCTTTTCCAGCCCTTGCCTTTGCAAAACAATAGCCATTATACTCCCTGTCGGGTTATCACATATGCATGTAGAGCTCCAAAACAGCACATCAAAGATCATCCACTAGACAAAAAAAAGGCTTTTATTTTCCATGACACTCTGTTACTGGGGTCATCCCTAAACACTGTGTAAAGAGCACATTAGGCAACAAATTAAAACCAAACAAAAACAAAATGACCTCAAACAGCTCGTTTCAGGTCAATATATCTGATATGTATACATTATTATTGTACCCATTTTACCAAAACCACCGTGGATACGGTTTTAAAAAAAGAAGAAGAAGAAGAAAAAAAAAAGATTTTTCTATTGTTCCATTGTTTCTAGCCTTCACACCCATTTCCTTTAGTACCAACACTTTAAAAAAAAAGAAGCCTTAATTTCATTCTCTGTGGTGCTCATTTGATCCTGCCAACATTCTTTCTAGTGGTTGCTGTAACAGTGACGCGTCAGCAAATCCTGACTAATCTTTTACGACAAACCAAGAAGTTGTCAGCTATTGCTTTGTGTTTCATTCTGAAAGCAGGATAATAAGGTTTGTAAGCCATCTGGATAATGTGGAAAAATAAAAATGGCTGGCAGTGTGGGTACCATCAAAACTAAAATCACTGTTTGACACTACGAGTCAAGCGGTGCATGGGAGAAACTGTCGGCATTATGTATGAATAATAACAATAAAATGTGTTCCAGGCTGCAGGGTACGTGGTCACATTTCAAATACAAAAGTAAATTGGTGTTTTTGGTTCCTTTAAGTTTTAAGTTAAGTCCATGACTAACTGGTCAAACTGGTAAGAATAGCAGAACATTTACAACCTTAAGATTCATATTTCCCTGTGAAGCTGGGAAACATCAGTACAGGACAAAGAGCAAACACAAAGATTGGACTGGCCAGATTCTTTAAAGTACAGGTTTGAATGAATGTTTATGCTGTTTTGCTGAATATGTAAATAACCAAGTCATTGCTAAAAATTCACCATGTCAGCTTAATCAAGCAATGCAAGCGTTTTCACAGTTTTCCACTGCACAAGCTACTTAGAAAAAAGGAAAGAAAGACAATATAATGAAATATATAATAAGACTTGAGAATATATAGCCTTAGCCTTAATAGCCTTAATATTATATCATGATATTAATGGTGCAATGGGGAAAGAATAAAACACAAAAAACAAGAAAAAGATGAGGACCAGTTTGGGATCATTTCAGAGAAAAGAAAAGCAAAAACAATTTCAGCTGCCAGTAAAAACATTGTACACCAGTAAAACTAAGCCACCGTTGGACAACGAATTATTTATTCCTTTTCAGTAAGTCACAGTGTTGTATGCAGAAAACTGTTCAGACAGCTGCACCGTGTTCAGCTGAGCATGCTGCTGACTTGCATTTTGCTTTCCTGAATTTAATTTCCACTTTCATTCCCAGGTACACACTTCTTTCAAGAACTTACTTCCTGAAAGTAAACTATGAAGACGTCAAAAAAAGATGACCACTACCCTTTATGCTTGTTTTACACTTGAGCGGGTGTAGCGCAAAGGCAGTTTGCAGGTAGTTATGGACTGACAGTCCACCAGCACAGAGGGTTTTTGTTGTCATACAGCCAGTCTGTGGGATGCTCTTACTTGTTGGTCCGTCAGCCAGCCACAGAGAAGAGCTAAGTTATATCATACAAAGAGCTGAAGTGAAACAGAGTCTTAAAAAAAATGTGTTTCTGATATTTGACTTATTTTTTCCCCATGCTTCACCCATTCCCACTGAATTCTGCTGTCACCCCCTTCCCTATTTGAGCCAACTTGTCTGACAATTAGGTCAATCAAATCCTGATTGATTAGGATGTGCAGTTGAGATTTTGGTGGACTGCACTGGAAGACGTTTGGGGGGGTGTTAACCCCTGACTGACACTGTTGCGAGACCATAATTTAAGCTTGCAGGAGACTCAATCTTGACCTCCTTGCACCTAGCTCGAGCCTCGCTGCAGACGCGTATCTAGTGGTGATGTTTCACATTATTCGGGAGATTGGAAAATGGAGACCCACAGACTGATAACAATGCTTCTGATGAGAGACACACGCTGCATATATTGCAGATTGGCTTGAGGATGGTCTTGTCAAACTCGACATTCCACCACAGAAAGAAAAAGCTGTTGTCCATGACAATGGCACTAATGTTGTAGAAGCTGTAAAGATTTTGGTAGAAAAGCATGGACGGGCATCAACGCTGCACTTAGCTGGAATTAACTGAGCTAAAGGATAAGCAGCTGCAAATGAGCACACCATAGCACATGCTTCATGATGTAAGTACTCAGTGAAATAGTATTTATCAGGTTACCCAGGCTTCTGGAACAAAGATGGCTTGTGACTGTTGCACTGTCTGACCCAGCAGTGGCTCCAGGAGGAAAACAGCACTATCTTGATCTCAAGCCTAAACAGTAGAACCTGACTGAGGAACGGAGCCAAGCCCTTGAGCTAGTTGAAAGGGCTACAGTAATCCTGAGTGGGAAACACTCTGTGCTTCATCACAGAGTGTAATATAGTGGAAGTCTTAAGACGTCCACACAGAGTTGAGCTTTTGCGACTTCACAAGCGAGGTCCATTCAGGCTCATGTGCCTGAACACATCACAGCAAAATACAAACACTCAACCTGAATCTCCAAACAAGTTCTTGCCACCTAATGAAGCATTAGAGGTCCGAAGCACAGCACAGACAATGCACTCACTGCCAAAACAGAAGCAAACCAACCCAGTGAAAATGGAGAACTCCTTTCATAGTGAACTGCACCTCTGGCAATACTATTTTCACCCAAGGTCACTGTTCAACATGCTTTTTATGCACGTAGGCATTCGTCCAGTCATGTACACAAACTCCCGGAGATTAAAGTCAGCTTAATTTCAATATGTAACCTGAGAAGAGTAATCACTTGTTGTGGAAATGATGCAATCTTTAGGCCGATCTTCCAAAACAGTCTAATCACTATCATGAAGTCACATAAAACCACCAGAGTGGAGTAGCAAACAAATCTGTGACCTTACCTGCAGTTCCCAGTGTTTTGTAGAACCGGTACTCTAAATGCAGCTGCGGTGCCCTCGACTTCACCGGTTCCTGAATGGTAAACACACCAGACCAGTGTTCAGTAAATCAAATATAAACACTGTGATAAATGCAATTTTAATGCTATGAATATCAACCTGCAAATGTTTGTGTATGGTCCAATACTCAGAGAAACACTTCACCTAAACATCACATTTGAACTAAAACAAAATAGTTGGAATATACTTAAAAACAGACCGAAAACAGTCGCTTTGTTGTGCCCCCAAATTCTAAACTTTATTTCCAGCCAACTGTTCTGAGCGTTCAAACTCAACACTTTAAATTGGAACTTTTTACAGTTCAAGTGTCAGCACACCACACAACAGAGCAAGTAGCTAAAAGCCATTTGGTTGGTGAGCTTAATACGTTGATTCTGTAGCAAATTACAACTCTCTGGTGAGCAATAATAAGGGCATGAGTCAGGAGCCATGATTTCCAGTCCAGCAGCCGCTGAAGAGACACGCCTAGCTGAGCATCTGCACCTCACTCACATTTCTCCTCAACAGTTACATACAATACCACGATTTCTGGACATTGACTGCAAATTGCAGTCAAAATGGCCCATCTTAAATTCACTTTAATATCAACACAGAGGAAAGACTAACAGTAAGCATGTGTTTTATCCTGTTTTCAATGTGCTAATCATCCATTTCAGTTTCTCATCATCACCGACTGATATATTCAAGCAATTACAATAAAGCAAACCATGCTTTCAATGTTTTCTGTACCAACATTACTGATCCTGATTTTAACTCGCTGTTACCAAATTTCCGTACTGGAACTTTTTCACATAATGAAGCGCTTTAAAAGTAATGACTTTAGCATTAAAATTGATTCTAAAAATCATCTGCAGATGTGAGAAGTCAAGCAGTAAAAGCAAGAGCGCACTTACCAGTTTAATAGCTACATACTCATTTGTGTAGAGATTTTTTCCTGGAATAAGACAGAAGAGCAAAAGCATGGTTCAGATGTTTTAAAAATAAATTACACTATTTTAGAGAAAAAACTTTGTAACAGATGAGAAGACATATTTCCAGCAACCTTTGCAGCATCCATGTCTGCTAGCAAATTAGTTACTCCATCAATATTTTAACTGTTGATTGAAATTCAGCTTACCAAGCTTTAATTCACCAAAGTTTCCACAACCAATCTTCTTGCCCACACGAAAATTTGGCCCCACCATGAGAACCCCAGAGGAGCTGGAGGAGCCAGATGGCCGCGACGGGTGTCCGCTGCGGCCTCCCTGGGACACTTTAGCGCTCCTTTGTCGGTCGCCATACTTGTCTCTCTGCTGATCCATGGTGAGAGCAGCACAGGTCAGCGGGAGCCTGGAGTGATGTACAAAAAGGCCTCCTGGGCCGGGCCCACCACAGCCACAGCCCTAGTCACTGGAGGTGCCTGGATGGTACAGTCACTCTCATGGGACAAAACGTGACGCAGCTCACCGACACTCCGACCTGTCCTCACCCTCACCTCTAAGAGATGTTAGGCCTCGACATTTGTCACGGGAAGGAGAAGGTGAAAGACCTGTAACAAACAGCAAATGGCAATAAATAAGACATTACCCTTCAATAAAGAACATTTTACCCTGCTTAAACATTTTAAAAGCTCACTGCCTTAAAAAGAATACAGATGATCACAGATTAAAATGAACCAGAAAATGAAACTGAGATGTTTAGGTGTTACATATTCATTTTTTATGTTTTCTCTGCTGCTATTATTAGATCAAAAATCTAAAAAAGAAGATGAGGAAAATCACACTTCACTTCATGGGGTTATAATACAAAAGGTTTTTAACAACAACATGAAAAATCCAGGCTACATGTTAGGTCATAAAATCTCACTGATAGTGATTCCTCAAGAACAACAACAACACATTTCCATAATCTAACTCCCCGTATGAGACCAGGTTAAACTCATTTTTGAAGGTCATTTACGGGCTGTTAAAAAAAAAAAAAAGAAAGAAAAAAAAACTGTGTTTACAAGCCGACAGTGCTAAACAAGGACAAATGGCTCACTCTAACAGGCTGCTGGGTGGAGAGATAGTAATCAGGTCACAGTGGTCATAGAAAACACAGCAGCCAGTTTGGGCATCAACACAAAAACCTTAAGTCATAGTTTGTGTTTCTGAAGGCATCTCACCACCCACAGTTAAACCCTGCCAGACAAAGTCAGAGGAGAATATTATGTAAACAATTACATAAAGCCATGTCGGCTCGCAAGGGCACCAAAGCTCAATTTGATGGACACTCATCCGATTGTTTTGTGCACTCAGTGGAATCCTTTTTGGTTTCAACTTCTTTCCTTACAAGCATATATTAAATTATGAGAATTCAGAAGATAAAAGCAGTTCATATGCATTTGCACAATTACTTATGGCATGTGATTTTTATCAACTGCGGGCCACTTGGGGAATTCCCATTCTGTTAACCATTTTCAACAAATTATGACACTGCTGAAGCAAGACAAAATGTTGCCTGTTAATTGGGCCGATTGACTATTCTGCTAATTATTTACTCAAAATACCTCTTCAATACTGAAAACAACTTTTCATGTTTTCAGGAAAAACAACAGCTACTACTGTTTTCATGACAATGCTGTAATTCCTGAGCATGGAAAAACTGCTGCTGAAAGTATTTGTGTGGGCTTCTGGGTGACTCACGCTCAGTATTGCCTGCACAGATCTCAGCATCAAAGACAGCGAGTTTGCTCTCAAGGGCAACTGTGCAGTGTTACTATTACATAAAACCAGGAACAGCACAACGTAGCTATAAAACAAGCTTGCAGCAAGGCCCAACGGTGGGCAGTTTCCATTGTGCAAATAAACATTTTTAGGCCACACTAATCCAGCATGCACCAGGGTTTACACCAGCTAAGCTAATTCGAGCTAATTAGCAGTACCGCTCATCTGTTATGTTGGTCACTTTTACAGTGTTTGTAATGGCATGATCTAACAGATAATACATTTTTCTTTATTAACTGCACAAAATGTCTGTAACTTGAATTAAACTGTAGTATTTATTTTCTGTCTATAATTATCACCGATAAGCTGGTGTCTATCTAAAGTCCATCTTTTATATACAGAGTGTGTGTTTATGTGAAAACGGCTGTACTTTACTACTTTACATAAAATCACAGATAACTACAACATTATATGTGCTCTGAGCTGAACTGAACTTTGACCATTCAAACCTCTTTTACCAAGTTTTAATAACAGTAAGTTAAACTGTATTCAAGTGTAGCACGCTGTTCAAGTCAGAGAGCCATATTTTCTTGATTTTATCAGTTTATATGGATTTCAAAACTAACTTTCCAGAAAAAATAACATCTACAAAAATTAACCATATAATAACATTTTAATTCAAATTTTTGTAAAAACATGGGTGGCTATGTGAATAATACTCCTACACGCTCCACTGATGAGACCAACTTCAGCTGATCTCATAAGTCTGTCAGTCTAG
This sequence comes from Pelvicachromis taeniatus, assembly GCA_015108175.1. Lineage (NCBI taxonomy): Eukaryota > Metazoa > Chordata > Actinopteri > Cichliformes > Cichlidae > Pelvicachromis > Pelvicachromis taeniatus. The sequence goes on from VURO01036710.1 coordinate 18,297, forward strand.
AAGGACAGCACTCTGTATAAAACTTGAATATAATTGGATCCTGACTGAGTAAAAGCCACAAGTTAGTTAGTTTTTTGGTTTGTTTTGTATAATTTTATGGAGATAAAACATAAATGTGGTCTGTTTCATAAATGTATCATTTATTTTAGCCAGGTGCACTAGACCACCATAGCTCAGCTATGCTATAAACATGCCCTGACATGCCTAACCTGAGGATTACCATGTGGAAACATCAAAGTAACGCACAAGAATAATTCATGCTGCAAAGAAGACTTTCAACCTTTAACAGCAAAGATGCACAGCACTAAATGCAGTAATAATTAGCATTTAGTTTGGTTTATTTACTGTGCTGCTTGTTGATGTCTTTTAATTAAATGAAAAAGTAAAATAGCTGAAGAGGAATAGGTCACATTATTATAGAGGTAGGTCTAAAAGGACCTACAAAAACAATATTTTAAGCTTTTTTGGTATTTATTACACTGGACACATACAATCTGTGTAGATGAATTTTAGTCAATCCCTAATTAATAAAGAGGAGAACAAAGTCAGGGAATGTTCTGGATTGTGGGAAACTGGAGAATAAACTACTGTGAAGACCTGCGGTCTGAATAAACGGCTTGTTTAGTTGTGATGTAAGGATGGGAATCCCCTGCCTTTATCCCGCTGGAGGCACAGTGTCTACTGATAAATGAAGCTATGTTTGAGGATACACACCTTCTGGCATCCTATAAAAGTAAATGTACTTCTCAGAAATAGATGAAAGGAAAGGTGTTTATAATATCAAATCCCAGATTACTGATTGAACTTTAGCAGTAAAGATATCATGTATTGAAAATGAATAAAAAAGCATAGGTTGGTGGTGCTTCTTCAAATGTATTCTTCTAAATAAATACATAAATGAATGAATGAAAAATAAATCTCCTGCCTACAATAGTTACCGTCTCATGCCTCATGTGAAAACTCTGGTTCTTGGCAGAGATTAATAGAAGGAACTGATTTTTTTCAGACCAAGGTGACTAACAGAAACCAGACATATCTGAAACAGTCTTAATGAGAACTGATTCTTGTTTCCCAAATGCAACATTTCTGGCAAGTTGAGAAAAGTGATGAACTACAGTTCACATGTAATATTATGGATGTATATATTACATGTGAAGTACATACATACTACAGTTTCACAGAGGTGGGCTAGGTGAAGATCTGATATTGCTTACAATTAGCACTCACTTGTTTGGCTAGCTCACGTGGGGCAGCGTGTATGGAAAAGTCACATCTTTGTTACAGGTATTGATAAGATCTTATTGGTATCAGTGCCGCTATCAGTTCTGTTTACAGGTTAGGTTCTTCATCAAAGACCTTGTTGATTTCTGACCTTTGTGGAGTAAAAAGTAGCCCTAAAGAAGTTTTCAATGACAACGCAATGGACTTTGGGGTTTTTTTGTTTTTATTTTTTTAATCTCTTAAGCTGAAGTGAGCAGAAAAAAAAGTGACCCAGGTGTATAAAAGCTTCCCTGTCATGACTTTCACATCAGCATTTTTGAAGGCGTCTATATTGTAGCATAAATATGTCTTGTTGATTTTTTTAAATGTAAGATATCATACAAATAATTTTTTTTTTAATTAGTTGTATGCCTTTCTGTTAGCCCTGCATCATTCTCGCAACCCGTCTACAGAGTAGACTATAGGGTTTGTCTAAAATAGCTAGGATAAACTACTACCTGTAAGCAAATCTGTAACATAACCAAAAATCATTCACTCTGCGTAGCTTTACCCTAAGATCACCAACCAGGTTAAGTGGTTACACAAATGCAATTATTAACTGGATAAGTAAACCCAGAGGTTCCCAGTCTACGTATGAAACACATTCTTTTCAAAGTGGTGGTGCTGAGCATGACCAATCAGAAACATTGATAAGTCTAATGGGAAAAAAACAAATCATTTTACACAGAAAATAAAATTCTATTATTAAAACAATAATAATTAAGAACTTAAAAACGTGACTCGTGGCAGAGAATCACGTGACAACAACACAACTGTGCCCACAAAGCAGGGGACCATGTGTACACAAAAGGAGTAGTTTAACATTAAAGGCAATGTATGAACATGGGAGCATTAAGCTTTGCTCTGAATTGAAAACATCTGTAAGAAGACTTTAAGTTAACACACTTATCAACATTACATCTCTTTCATTAATACAGAAGAAGCAGTCAGATTACAATTGTCATTCCATTAAATTAATCTTCAGCCTCTCTCTTTCAGCTGCAGACTTTATGGTGTTTAACAGTCTGAGAGCAAGTCTCAGACTTATCTCGAGTAAAAGATCAGGTTAGGAGGCTAACTGCCTTGGAAACAGTGAAAAACAAGGGTAAACCCAAAAGCTGTATCACTAAGCCACTAACACTGCTTCATAGTACCGTTATCTGGCAGGTTGTTAGGTCCTGACTGATCCTGAGACCAAGGTAGGCGGCAGCCTTCAACACACAGGTTTACCTGTAAAAACCCTGTAAGGTTTTTTTTTCCCTGTAGCTGGAGCTGGTTAACAGACGGCTGACTTTCAGTAATTTCAGCTGGAGCTAAATTAGGGCGCATGAGCTTTTAGTCAGCACACCACTGAAAAAAGGAAGGGAGTGCAATTGATTTGTAGCACTAGAGTAAAACAAAAACAGCTCCTTATCACAAATGAACAAAAAACAATCGATTACCCAAATTATTTTGTTCTCAGTTATTGGAACGTAAACATAAATAAATTAGAAAAAAAAAAGAAAAAAAAGAAAGTAAATTTAGGAACTCAGCAGCCATCTTGAACAAATGCGTGGTTACTTTGAACCACCTACCTAAAAAAAAATGAGCCTAAATGTCCATGGTTATTGAGATGGGACATTCACATGTATATAATCATCAATAAAAAAATCCTATAAAAAAACAAAAACTGTACACTTGCAACATCTCTGTAGACAGCATAAGGCACTGGGGAAATGGCACACTAATTCACATTATGGTGAGAGTAAGCCAAGAAAAAGGAAAAACAGCACACTATACTAAATATTTACTACCACAATGAATAGAGAGCTATATCTGACACCACACAGCTGAAACAGTCATGTGGTAGCCTGTCAGTGCTTGGGCACATCCCAACACCCTGACCGGCTAATATGTTTTGTATTTAGACTGCTGAATGGCTCTTGATAAGCTCGGAGAAACACAACAGCAGTGGACTTAATGTCCCTCTGGACCTAATGTACAACGTCTTTCGTAAACAGAATAATGGCAAAAGGTCCAACGTAACATATCAAAAGTAATGACAACACAAAGCGCCAGATGTCGTCTGAACATCTGAGAGAACACTTGATGCTAGTCATATGATCACCTGAATTCAACTACATATATGGAGAGAATTATGATTTTGATTGATCATCAGTCAGTACAATCTTTTGACCAGATGGCCCAACTCCAGCAGATGCTATAGTTAGTTTTGTCCTGGACTAGAACAGCTTAGCAGTAAATGTAGCCTCCCTCCTTATGATGGTATAGACTTTGTCATGGCACAGCCTATGTTTTATGATGTGCTCATTTGCACAATGGCATTTCATTAGACTGCTTTAAAGCTAAGTCAATATTGTAATTATTGTACTCTAATTATTGGGTTCAATAAGAAATTTTTTAAAAACCTCATAAATATTTTGGATTCTTATACACCAATGTACAAATTAGATTGCCACTTCCTTTGTAGCTGAAAAAAAAAATAACTGCAGTCACTTTGTAACCACTAAACAAAATCCCAGGATGCAAGACTTACAAACGATCCACTTAATGCACTTAAACCTCTGCATATTTTGAATATTTAAATGCTACTGTGCTCAGGTAAAGCAGACTGTGTCCACAATGGGGATATCCTAAATCTTTACAACTTTGAATGACGCTTACTGTGCATGAAAAGGAAATGTGTCATATTACTGGAGATGCTTTCAGAGTTGAGTTGTTGTTGCTGATCTCACATATCTGTCACATCTCTGATATTCTCCAAGCTGAAAATGTGCATCGGGGCATTTTATTTTCTAGTTCTAATCCAGAAATGATGACGGAGGAATGTGGCATTTGCAGAAATATCTAAGTAATGTATTATGACGGCTTATTTTCAAAGCCGCTGAAATACTGAAATGTGGAGAGAATCAAAAACAAATTTGTCTGCAGTCAAATCACAGGCACAAGAGTTTGTTGGATTACCATTTACTGGCAATTAAAATCTAAATATTTCAAGTGTTTAGAACACTTGATGCAATTGGTTAATAGGAAGCTTTAACACTCAGAACTATTCAGCAGTACTTTTCCTTCGGTATCACAGTCAGAAGGCACTACAAATATATTTGAAAAACCTTGATTATGGTGCACAAATGTGCCTGTCAAAAATACTACGAGAAACTGAAAGATGCTTGAAGCTGATTAGCATCTATTAAAAATTACTAATCTGTTGACATTTTTTTTTAACCATTTTTTATGGAAACATAAAGGCTCTGAGTGCAGTAATTAACCTTCAGTGGAAAGATCAGCTTGAGAGGGGGGCATGCCAACAGTGCAGACTCCTACTGTGGTCGTGCCAGCTAAAGGCTGCTGCCTCTCTGCTTAAAGGCAGCAGCTCTTATGAACTAGAACTGAATTTAATTTTGACAGTCCATGCTCTTCTTCCTCTGAAAATTCACACAGTAATAACAACAATAAATACGCATAAATGCATAAAAATAAATCGTAAGCACAGCAATGTGCAAATTGTTCCTTAGGTTTGAACTAATGATTATGCAAATACTGCATCACCATCAAAGGTATATCATACAATTGTAAATTCAGCCAGTCTGAACAACATGTTAAATAAACAAAACTAATTTATTTGTACTATGCTTAAATGTGGACCTTCTTAAGCTCTGTAAACCGTAAGCCTGAGCTCTACACAAACTATTTCATATCATGTATCATGTGCTCACGATGACTTACACTAGACAATTGTTCAGCTACTAATATGTCAATAAATTGTGACCTTCAGAGCTGCTTTACGGAGCATAGAACGCCGTTATTTTATTGCAAAATACCGATCACAAGTCACCCCATATTAATTCAGTAGCAAGACACTTTACCTTAAGACGGTCCACGTGTATTAAAATATGACTAGTAGCAAAGTAAATGTACACTGGAGCTGCACACATACCGGTAAGTAAAATTAAAACTGACTTTAAGCCCGAGCGTGCGCATCTGGGACAACCAGACCAGATCCACTCTAACATATACAACTATGCCGAGGCTGACAGGGGGGGGCCTGGGTTCAACCTTTCCTATTGTGAGCATCCCTCACCTTGTAGTAAGCAGTCAAGACACTAGGTTTTCTATGTGAGGAAGTGCTGGGCAGAGGCAGCTGAGGCTGATCGATCCTTTACCAGCAGGCCTAAGGTTAAATCAAAACAAGAACGAGAGGTGGCAGCTGCACGTCAGCGTTTCAAAGCCAGCCGTATCATTAGTGTCGGTCACGTCGAACCGTCAGCTCAGTAAAATTACCTTCACGCCACCGTCAAACCAGACTGACCAGCCATAAAGCTAACGTTAGCAAAACATAACTTAGCCACAATGGCTGGACTGGCTCAAAATATATTGTGAGAAAAAAATCGCAGGATGGACATTTTCATCTTAATTATGAAAACCGAGTCGTATTAAAGGGCAGCAAATGCAGCCGTCCCTCTCTCTGCCTGATGTCAACGCCTTAGCTAACACCTACTGATGGCTAGGTGACAGCTGGACCGAGTGCAACAAGGAAATTAGCTCCGTTAGCAGCGAAAACATTAGCCAAGAACCAAAAGCCTCCAACTAAATGCTGCTTGGCTAGCAAACCCCTCAGGCTCACCTGTGGGAAATCCAGACAGTCGGGACACAGCTTGTTGTTTTTCGCGACGCTAAACGCAGACAAAAATGCCAACTGTGATGGGAAGGTTTTCTGTGCTGCCCGTTGTTGCTGTTGTCTCAAGCTAGAACAGCCGAGCGGCTCTATCCATTCTTCGTCTGCCTTCGCTGCTCGTGAGAGGTTCGAGCATACCGGATGTAGAAAGACGGCACCGCCCGCTTCACCACGCACACTTCCAGGTCACACTGAGACTGGCTAATTAGCGATGAGACCATTGACTGTGAAAACAGGCATTGGTCATCTTTATCTAATGCACAAGTACTTAGTGCTATAGTTGTACATCCTTAATATTTGCACATCCTCTACAGAGGAAAGAAAGTTTTATCGTTTGAAAAGAGAAGCACCTCAATTTCAAACATATATACTGAATTTGTGCCATATACTGGCATATTTATAATGAACCTATTTGCATATATCAGAGCTATTTTGTTAATTTTGTAACTTTGCATTATTTAATTTAGTTTAGTCAGTTACTGTCTGTCTTTGAGCAGCTGTGACCACATCATTTCCTCATTGATTAATAAAGTATTTTGATTGTTTTATACAGTCATCATGTAATACATTACTGTTTTTAGTGATGGGATTGCACAAATTCTGGTGCTTGCACTTTGACAAAATGTGAAATATAGAGCAATTTCAATTAAATTCGATTTGATTCACTTTTATTTAAATGGCACCAAATCATAACAACAGTCACCTCAAGATACTTTGTATTGTAAAGTAAAAAAAAAAAAAACTACTACAAAAAAACAAACCAACAACTATCAGACGATCCCCAATGAGAAAGCACTTGGTAAATGGTAAATGGTAAATGGACTGATTCTTATATAGCGCTTTTCTACTCTCCCGGAGTACTCAAAGCGCTCTATACAACACCCACATTCACCCAATCACGCGCATTCATACAAGCACTATTTTTTTTTAAGTGCACTACCTAATACATTTATACACAGTCATACTCCGACAGATGCATCGGAGAGCAACTTGGGGTTAATATCTTGCCCAAGGATATTTGGCATGCAGACTGGGGGAGCCAGGGATCGAACTACCAACCTTCCGATCAGTAGATGGCCTGCTCTACCAACTGAGCTACAGCCACCTGAGTTTTTTCTTGTCACTTGGTGACAGTGACAAGAAAAAACTCAGTTTTAACAGGAAGAAACTCTGGCAGAACCAGGCTCAGAGAGGGACAGCCATCTGCTGTGACCGTTTAGGGTTGAGGGGAGGAAGACAAGACAAAGCCATGTTTTTAAAGAGAGCCAGAGATTAACAAATTTGACAGATACACAACCAACTTCCCTATGAAATCTGCAAATCCAGCATAAAAAAAAGATTGTGTTTGTATTTTTTGTCAGTCAGTGAACTCTGGTTTGTTTTATTCCTTGAAGGGATATAAGTTGTTTTATTACAAGAATGCTAAAGAGGGCGGTGTCAAAGTATTGCGGCACTGCTTATATGTGATTTATGGTTCTGCAGGAAATCTATGTAGTAACACTGTAACTCACTTTAACCCTGCGCCATAGCCTTCTACGTAACCTGATATGCACCTCCCAAGAAATGTAACTGTCAGGTCGATGCATACCACAAAGACTTGAATGGCATGGTTAGGACGTAGATTTCCAGCAGAAGTCTAAATAAAGCTTTACAAGCCAAGACTGGAGCCTGGGGCAAACCTATTATACAGACTACCCTGATTCTGACACCAGCCCATTGGTAATTATCATAACACTGCATTGCCCAATCAAATCTCTTAGCACAACCGGTCCCTCCCTTACCTTGCCTGTGCACCTTGTAGAGCAGGGGTCGTCAACTATATTTGTCAGAGGGCCAGAGTTTTACCAGACAGTCTCATTGGGGGGCCGGACCCCCAAGGAGAAAATCAAATAAAAATCTAATTTTGGCTTAACATTATGTTTAATGTTTATACTTTTTCCATTTCATTACAAAACTGAAG
>VURO01036713.1:14633-58943 GCA_015108175.1 Pelvicachromis taeniatus
TAAAGTAAATTTTTTTTTTTTATTTTTTTTTTTTTTTTGGGGGGGGGGGGGGGGTGTAAATGTTGCCCTTTAGATTTTTATTAATTTTATTTTTAAAATTTGAGGCATTTCGATAATGCAGGTCCAGGTTCTTGTTATAGCAGTTCCACAGGTATGCAGACACGCACGCAGTCTCATTACTGTCATGTTACAGTCTTGCATAATCTCAACATACGTTTCATTATCAAGCCTGAGTTTTTCAGATGCTGTAAGCTGACTTGCATGCACACTTCTGTTTTTAATGAGGGCTTATTGCAGACATCAGTGTGCTCACGTTTGGCTTTGTCTCTTAAATGGTTTAGATGGCTTATTGCTAATCTGAAGAGTCAAGTTCCTGTGTTATAATGGCTGAATCGGCAAACACGCCCGACTTTTCATATTATTAATGACTCTGTGTGGTTTAAAGTCTCAGTCCTAACATAATAAAACTCTTTTCCATAGTCATTTGCATCCTCCACTTTTGCTTGTTTGTTTATTTTATATTATTTTTTTAAAAGATTTTTCTTTTTTCAAATGATTCTTTCATGCAGGACCACAGACTAAATGATGGCACCATGCAAATTTACTTCATGCATCTGCTAAAGTGCAGTGGGGTTTGGGGTTTTTTCATTCCCCCCCTCCTCCCCTCTGTGTCTCTGACACACCATGCAGTCAGGTGGGTTCACAAAGATGCAGTGGACTATCGGCTGTGGAAAGTTTCAGAAATCTGAGACCTGTACTCTGACAGAAGGAAGTGGGGGAAGGTGCTTTAAGAGAATGGGAGCAGTGTTGATCGTACAGCCAGCAGGTAGGGGTGCTGCAGCCCCCTCTCCCCTCTCCCCGCACAGCATACACACCCAAATACATTGCGGGGAGGTGGTTTGACCATGCCAGTCCTGAGGCAAGTTCAGCAACATTCCTGTACTGGGGAGTAGTGGTTACTACAACTTCAGCATTTGGTTGTTTGTTTTGCATTTTTAAAACATGTGGATTTGGTCTCACCAAGTGACTAGTTTTCAGTCTTATCGTATGACAAATCTGCTATGGCTGCTTTGTAGTATGCTAATGTGCATTCAAAACTGAGCCTTTTGACTAGTCGCTGTTCCAATATCACACAAGTTCCTGACAAAGGTTCTTTAGACGAAGGATATTTAATCCAGAATAAAACCGCATTATGCAACTCGTATTATGTCACCAGCCTGTGCATTTTTTTTTGTTAGCAATCACAAGAAAGCCTGCAGACCAAATACTGAGGTCTGTTTCTTAAAGATGCCTTCCTCTATAGCTTGAATCTTCAAAGTCTGTCATCCAGCTGACTTGACTGGAATGTGTGCCGGTGTTTTGCCACGTGAGGTTCGCATTCATTTTGCTGACTTTATGTAACAAGTCGGTGTGCGGTCAGGTTTTTGATGTTGCTGCCTTTAGGACTTTCTACATGGGGCGAGAGTGCAGACTCTCAGGAATTCAGTTTGCGTGAAACAATTCATTGTCTAAGCATTGCCTGTCGTGTGCCTTCAGCGGTGAAGTTCATACACTTTATACGGTATTGGAAGTTGTTGCTTTGTGTGATTTGACCAGTTATTTTTACCCTGGCGGGAGAGCCTGATTTGTCGCACCACTTTGTGACATTCTAGTGGAAATTCTGCTTCTAAAGCATCAGCAGCACACAGTCTGCTCACTCTGCATGTGCTCTTTAGATCTCAGTCTAATGAGATTATACAGTTTAATTCTGAGCTATTGGTAAATACAAACTTTGCATCAGTGTCCAACAGTTGAGCAAATTGTAATAGATCTGATAATAAAGGTGTGCATGTGAAGTGAATTGATTTACCATGTAAAATGGGCGTGGTTATTATTATTTATTTATTTTTATTTTTTTGTCTGACCATGACGTTAACACAACTCATGGCTTATGTCTCTGAAAGCAAGCACATGCTTTTATTTAGGTTTTTGCACAGTTTGAAGCATGACATCGGTTATGCAACTTTTTGATAAAAAAATAATAATAATAACAATATGGGTTTTATCAAGATGTTGCTTTTACTTTCCCTTAGATAAATATTCAGTGTATTTTGGTTTGATTCTGTCAGTCATGTATAGATAATGGTCGGACTGGAAGTGAGATAAACATCAAAACTGCTCCTAGTGTCAGGTTTATCAGTACAGGAGTAAAGTGGCTGCTCTTGTAAACCACTTCCACTTCTGTCATATTCTGTATTTTGTACAATGGGAACAAAAAGCATTGCTGGTTTCACTGCGGAGCATGACTATCATATTTGAGGTGCTGACAAAGCCCTTTCAAATTGCAGATCTAGTTTTTGTTGTCAGGTGTGTTTCGGTATTTGGAGGAAGGGCTGAAAAGCACTGGAGCGCTACCTCCACTCCCCCGTGTTGCCCCCAGGGTGAGAACAACAGGCAAAACTGGCTCAGTCTGGTAGCGTCTCACTAAAGAGGGCCTTTTTACATTATAAGCTCATTTGTGTCATACTTGCAGCTGGCTCGAGCTCAATGGCCAAGTTCAACTACTATCTGTCAAAGCCACTATTTTTATCAGTACTGCAGGCATTTTATGGGCTCTTGTTTCTGTGTGTCCTTTACTTATCGGCCTCTTTAAACAAAGTTTGGAGAGTGTGTGTGCTAGTGATGCAAATCTTTACTAAGCTGTCTAGTAGACTGAAAATTACTGTGTGGAATTTTACAAACGCAACTTTTTAAGCGATTGCTTGTAGTTTTGATCCGAACGCACTAATGAAAACTCAAACGCACTTCCCGACACATTTTGTTGCTTAGAACTATGGCGTTTATTAGATCCCTATGTTTCTGTCCTATTGAACTGTGTACAAAACCCGTGTTGTCAAGGCTGAAATGATCCTTAACCAGGTTTTTCCTGGAAGCTCCAAATAGGCCTTTAAGGGGAAAAATGAAATATTATCTTAACAGACGTCAGGTGTTTTCATGTTTTGTCCATGTAATAAGATTAAATTACATTTATAATATTTCATTTTTTTAAAAATCAATCACAGTCTTGGTGTTTGGGAAAGGCCAAAAATGTCTTGGAGGCCAAATGTGCAAAAGCAGGTGGTGTAACTTTTTTTTTTTTCCTCCTTTAGCATGGCTGGGTGTGGCAGTGGGATCAGAATAAGTAGTTTCCTACTGGAGAGCGAAACCTCCTTTCACAACACTACAATTTTAAGCATTGCCATATGAGTCACTTTTTCCCATTGCGGCAATTAATTTCATCTGCCTTTTGCTTTGCTAGCCAACCCTGAGCAAACATCTTCTTTATGGCTCTTATCTTGCCCTGTAGTTCAAATTTATCCAACAGTATTATTTTTTTCTTTCTCTTTTTCTGTGAGCCTACCAGGAAAGACTTCTTGGACCCCCCCCCCTAAATTGGACTTACATATGTAAAGTATTTCCAGTTGGACAATGCAGGCCAAACACAAACTACAGGAGGAGGCTAGTATGGTTTATTGAGGCGTTTTAGTCATGCCGTCGATTGTCCAGCAGCACAGGAGAAGAAATGGAAGCTAGCTTTGCTTTATGGGTGTTGGCCGGGCCGAGGCCCAGTAAAGGCGTAACAATGGCTGCCTTCATGATAACAGAGTCTCTACTGATTTCTCGCCCGCTCCCTGTGAATAATATTATCAGCCCACCCCTGAGAGAAGTCGTACAGAGTGACTCCAGAGTAGGGTTTCTGCTGTTTCAAGTGAGTGAAGGGTGTGACAAGGAGAGCAAATTAGGGAGGGGGTAGGCGGGTGGGTGGGTGGGTTTTGACGGCAGCTTGGTGAAACCTGGGGGGCGGTCACAGAATACATACATCAAGGTAGTGTGGGATTTTAAATGGGGGTAATCTCTCACCTCAGTAGTTCTCGCTCACTCTCGCGCTCTCTCTCTCTCTCTCAGCGGTCTGTTACACAAAGCAGTCACACTCTTCCCTCGCTCGCTCTTTTTCAGGCTCAGCCTCTTTCCCTCCCTTTCCTTGTGTGAACTAGTTATTCATCCACTGTATGAGTCAGGGAGGGTGGAGTTTTGGAAGACTGCTGTACCAGTCACACTTTGTCAGTTTACTTTCTCAATCCCATCTCTTTCTGTCACTTCTCTGCTGCTGCTACTACTGTCTGCCGTCTGTCCTTATAGGCTTTGTGGTGCCGTGCAAGAGGAGCCCACTTTGACTTTTTGTGTTTTTTAAGTGATAAAAAGGTAAGTTGCTCAATGTTGCGTCAAAGGTGAACCAACTTATGTGTGGAGTCTGTCAACACTTCGAGCAGTTCAAGGTTGTGTTAAGCTTCTTTACTCAAAGGTTTCGGTTCCTTATGGTCAGGCTGCTTTTTGTCAATGTTCTCCTTTTTTTTTCTTTTTTCTTTTATAAGATTACTGCCTGTATGTTTAACAAATGGGTTCCTGGTTTACTCCCCCTCCCCCATCTCCTGAATTTTTTTTTTTTTTTCCCATCATCTCTGCTGCTCCAGTTTGTTCATCATTAACTCTTAACTCGTGAGCTCTCTTTTTCCATCCCTATGATTCATTGACATGGCTTTCTTAAGAAAATGTTTCCCCTCCTTTTGTATCTCTGCAGCGAAGCAGCCACGCCATTTAAGTCGAGGTCATTCAGTAATGAATAGGTGGTGTTAGTGGGACTGGTCTTTTTGTAAAAGTGTAAATTGGAACTCTAAAAAGCTTTTTAATTACTTTGTACTTTTATTAAATGTAGACTGAGCATTACATCATTGGAACTTGTTGTTGTTGTTGTTCTGGACCCCTCTCAACTATAGGAGGAAGTTTGTGTTGACCTGTGGAAAATGCTGATAAGCAATGAAAAGTGGCGATTGGTCGGGCTTTAGTATGCTGCTAGTCCAAATCCTGCGGTGATGCTTATGTTCAACTGTTGGACAGTTGGGCGGCGTCATGTGTCGGTTAATTGATAACTGGATGCTATAAATTATACTTTATTATCCAGGTGAGGCAAAGTAACTGCTGTTAGGCAAACATTATCAGCGGTAATAATTCTAGTTTCCCTAATGGAGAAGATGGGTGGGGTAGGGTGGTGGTGGTGGGGAGGGGATTCATTTTTCTTTGAACTCGTAACTTCTACTTTCATCCTGTTCTCAGAACACAGAAATGTTCATTCTTGGTTGTGTTGTCATGATCACAAGACTATCCTTCTGACTTGTACAGTCAGTTTTATTCTAAGTGTCCATTCCAGGGAGTCACATGTTGCCGGTTCATATGTGAAAATGGGATATTTTTGGATTGCTTCCAGCTTATTGTGGTGGGATTTCTTCAAACCTGCACTTTTTATAACAGTGGTGATGCTGTATTTAGTATTTATGAAAAGCATTATCACTTGCTATACTAGAATGTGATCAATTTAACTTTTCAGCATTTTCCCTCAGAACAAGACTCTGCACAACAGACATGATGATACTCTTGTTGAAATGTAAGGTGCCTGACCAAATGCCTCATCCGTCAATTCAAAACTCTTTGTGTAAGAGGCTTCTGAAATCCACTGACTGTCATACTCGACGCAGGAATTTTCATGTCACAAATGAACAGCTGTGATTTGACCGTGTCATCGGAAGGAAGCGATGTGGCGATCACGGAAAATGGTCTGGAATGCTGCCGTAAATGTGGAGGCTTAAGAAGAATGACGGTTGTAAAAACAGTGGTGTTGACGGAGCCCTTAGGTTAACAATTTCTTGAATGTAGTGTGTACAAAGGAATGAGGATGAGTGTGACACGAGACACTAGGGCTGCAAATTATTTTTAACTTTAACATTTCAAGCATTTTTTTTTTTTAAGTGATATTTAAAGTAAAGTTTATCCCAAACTGTTTCTAAATGCATTCGATTTTTGGATTGTGCAAAAGTCACTTTCTCCTGTTTTCACTGTGACTTTGTTTCTGACTGAAACAGAACTGGAAACACGGAAGAGAAAGTGACTTTTTCTTCTTGCTTGCCCCTCTAGGCACCCATGTGAGCTCGGTGTCACCTGACCCTCATTCCACAGGCTTAAATTATTAGCTTTTAATTATATTGACTTTAGGAGGGCTGTACTTTTTGGCAGTGAAAGAGCATTGTAGACTCGTATCAAACATTGGATCCTCTGGGTCCAGTGTGGCGAGCGCTGACCGCACCCTGCATATAAATATGTTTTGTCGTTTACATTTGAAATCTGCTTTACTCTACAGAAAATGCCCAGTTTCAAAAACATGGCAGCGTTCTTGTGTGCCGACTGCTTTTAGTAGTCTCTATAAAACTGCCATGTCACAAGAATGAACAGTTACCAGTTTAATTGGTTCAGTGACCAGGAACCTTTTTTTTTTTTTTAAACTACTGGGTTTATTGGTGGAGGGCAGTATTGTTCCTTAACTTGTGGCCTGAGTGTGGCACACAAACAGCCAGCCTCTGTGGGACGAGGGATGCCCTCAGTTCCTTGTAGCACCTCCTCTCAGATATCAGGCCACGTCTGATGAGTGGTTCGAACCAGGGCAAAGCATCTTGGGAATCTTTGTTGGGAGTGTTTGTTTGGTGAGGGAGAAGCTACTCTGCTCCAGGAATTGTGTTTCAGACCTGCTGAATCAGGAAATACAAGAATGCGCTTCCTTGAGGACACCAGCAAGACATGGAAGGGGGGGGGGGGTTTATTTTCTTTTAGAAAATACTTTTGCATGTGTTTTAATTTCTCTAGAAATGTAATGGTTTTAAATTTTTGATCTGTTCTGTTCAGGAAAAATGATCCAGGCACGACAGGTTTGAACTTGTTTTTTGACACCGTTTTAAAACAAATGCTGTTCTGCTTTGAGTCAAATTTCAGCCCTTCGGTTATTCTCATGGAGTTCTGGAAGGATTGTTGCAGTGTTTTCCCTTTGAGCTGAAACTAACAATGAGCTTTTTGTGTATTTCTTTGCAGATAATTGGGTCATAACAATACAAGAGGGCCAATATGCTTCAGGCCATTCAGGAGATGGGCTCACATGCCAAGGATATCTATGATTTCCTTCTGTCAGGAATTGGTAGGTTTATTTATTTTTGTAATTTTTAACACTGACAAAATACCGACTTTTGTGTTTATTTGTCTAATTATTCCCCCTATTATCCTCTAGATCCACGGATCAGAGATTATCCTCTGATGCAGAGTCCTATATCCATGACGACAATACTGCTGGGCTACCTGTTCTTTGTACTGTACCTCGGACCTCGCATAATGGCCAATCGCAAACCTTTCCAGCTCAAGGAGCCTATGATAGTTTACAACTTCTTGCTTGTGGCCTTGTCAATATTCATCGTATATGAAGTAAGAATCTGTTATCTAGCATTTAAAATATTAAAAGAATGACGTGAATGCACTTTGTTTGCATTTCATCATTTATTCACGAACGCTTCCCTCAATGGATGTTGCGTGTAGTTATTTGGTTGAGCCTGCGTCTGTAAGGATCATTGCCTTCAGCAAAGATCAAGTCCAAGTAACTTGTGTTTTTATTTGCAGTTTATGATGTCTGGGTGGGTCACAACGTATACTTGGAGATGTGACGCAATTGATACCTCTAACAGTCCTGAAGCACTACGAGTAAGTCGCCCTACCTCTTCACCAACTACTATTTAAAAAGAATATATATAAAAACTGACTTTCCTTTCACTGGGTCATAAACTAAAATGTCTCTTATTGTTAGATGGTCCAAGTGGCGTGGCTTTTCTGGTTCTCAAAGATTATCGAGCTGATGGACACAGTAAGTTCACCTCCTCTGATGCCGTGGTTCATAAAATGTGCCTTATTGTTCAGCTTTGGTAAACGGTGCTCTGTGTTCTCTAACCAGTATCCCCTCTGTTAGATCTTCTTTGTGTTAAGGAAAAAGCACGGCCAGATTACCTTCCTACACATCTTCCACCATTCCTTCATGCCCTGGACCTGGTGGTGGGGAGTTGCGTATGCTCCAGGTATGTACATATTAACAAAACCTTAAGTTGTCAATGGTTAATGGAGAAGGGAGGGGGAAAGCGGGTGTATTGCGGCGGTAATGTGTAGTTGGCTCATCCTGCATACCAACCTTGAAGATAAGATGGGCTTTTTAAAGCCTTTTGAGAAACTTTGTGCAGATGACCTCCTGAGTATCGATATGAAAATGATTAACCAAGGGAATTCAATGTAATGTTTGTGGTTATCGCTTCAGGTGGAATGGGATCTTTCCATGCCATGGTAAACTCTTCCGTCCACATCGTTATGTATTTCTACTATGGCCTTTCTGCTGCTGGACCACGCTTCCAGAAGTTTTTGTGGTGGAAGAAGTACATGACTGCAATTCAGTTGGTAAGTACAGCCTATATTGACTCAGCGGTTTTACTAGTAGAATACTTTTCTTTCTTTTTAATTGTGGATTTGGCTAATTTCTGATTATTTTATATTTTTTTCTCTTTTCAATAGATCCAGTTTGTGCTGGTTTCTCTCCATGCTACCCAGTATTACTTCATGAACAGCTGTGATTACCAGTTCCCTGTGATCATCCACCTCATCTGGATGTATGGTACCTTCTTCTTTGTTCTTTTCTCCAACTTCTGGTTCCAGGCTTACATTAAGGGCAAGCGTCTGCCGAAACAGTGTCAGAACAGCACAGCTGTGTACACAAATGGCAAATACTATGAGAATGGCACCAGCAACGCTGTGAAAAACAGTACTACCAATGGTGTCTCACACAATGTTACCAATGGCATCAAAAACGGGGTTACCAATGGGATAAAAAATGGCACCACCAATGGCTCTGTTCAACACGAGAATGGCAGCTCTTACATGGGCAAGATGAAGAAGGCCTAGGAAGTCTGGAAGGAAAAGTCCAAGATGTATGGCCCTGTGAACCCAATAAAAATACTACAGATTCCAAATAATTTCCTCCTTTCTTTTTCTGTTTTTAGTTTTCTTTGTAAAATGTGGGAGCGTGATGTGGTCAGTGACTTCCACAGGTGGGGTCCCAAATTTGGTTGTTTGGTTTGTTAGTTTCTTTGCTTCTTTGCATTGGGGAACCATCTATGGAACACAATGTATGAAGAGAAGATGTTTTGACCCATGTTGTCTTCACTGATGTTGCAAACAACCTCCTAGTTCAGCATCACTCTGGTGGCCTTTCACCACACTTGTCTTCACTTCTTATCTGACCCCCATGTCCTCCTGACACACTGTGGACAGATGACTGTACAGTTTCTATCAAACTTGAAGATGCATTTTGTAAATAGTTTTACAAACCAAAAAAAAAAAGAAACTAATTGTATTGGTATGCTTTAGACTTTCTAAAATTTGTTACTTTATATTTAATTAATATGCAAATAAATTCAATTTTAAATGATCAGCTTCGACATTTTTGACTCTAACAATTTATTATATGTAACTTTTTTTTTAAGTTAGATCTTTGGGCTCCGACATCCTGATGTTTTGCAGCAAAAGTATTTGTATCGACTGCATGTGCTTTTTGTCTCTGCAATCCCAAATATGTGCAGCAAGTAGGACGTCAACAAGGGCTCTATTCTTCATGGCACTAGGCAGACATGGAACCACCGGAACTACTCCCGCTCAGATCAGTTCATCAGGGTCAAAAATGGGGTGATTGTAATTTTTTCAAAAGGTTTTACTTTGCCTGTGTTAGTCAAAGGAGATAAATGGGGTAAATGATAAAAAGCATAACCTTCCTTCCTGAATTTCAGCAATGTTTCAGTAAAACCGCTCAGGCAAGAACTCGTTCACTGAGTTTAATTCCAAGCTAACATTACATTTCATGAGCAGTCAGTTAAAATTCATCCAATATTAAAACATTCTCTGGGCATTCATTCAGTGTGCATGAAGCTACTATTTGGATTTGATACATAACTTTAAGTCATTCTCTTAGGGTTAAGGTTGTGAGCTATCACTTTAAAGGTATTCTTGACTGTAAAATATGTATTAAACATCGTGACATTAATGATTTCAAGCCATGAAATTGCTACTACAGTGCGAGAGCTGCACCCTTATCTAATGGTCCATTGTAGGTTTCATGCGTAGCTTGATTGATTGTGGCTGAGCCGAGTGAGATGAGAAAACCACAAAGAGTCAGATCTCTGGGATGAGATGGATGCAGACCTCGGATATGATCCGCTTTGCCTTTAGAATGCTTTTATTGCCCTGAAACTGGTGAGAAGTGCTGAAGATGAAGCGGTGGTCAGGGTTAAGAAGATGAATTAGTAGAAAGTCTGAGTTCTCTAAGTGATGTTCTCAAGGATGTAAAAAATGAGCTCCATCACTATGGGCTCGCTGTCCCTCTTGCGCCCCCTGCTGTGGATGACGGGAATCAGCACGCTATTCAGTGCATTGAGGTACTGAGCTGGGAGAGGCTGCCCATTGCTCCCTGCCACAAATCCAGCCTGAAATGACAAAAGCCACTTATTAGGTTAGTTTAAAAAAAGAAAAAAAGCCACAACCTGAACATGGTGTTCAAAGGTTTCTTGACTAGAAAAAGAAAGAATGTTGTTGAAGTTCATATTCTGAAGTAACACATGCGGTTTTATTTCACAACAGTGCTTGTGTTACTTGCAGAAGTGGGTGTAGCACATTAAGCAACACATTAGCTCAGATAATCTCAGGATTCTGTGAATTAATCTGTGTATAGACCAGTCTGCACACACGCACAGCCTATGATATGTAAGCTTGGGTAAATCCATCTTAATCACCACATACCGTATGGATCTGGTTCACAGTCACTGCTGTTCGTGTTGTTATGAATAAAAGGTTTTGCTACTATAAAATGCCGGCCTGCACCAAGACACATTCACTTTAGCTACAAACATTTTTGCATGTGTTTCTCAATTAGTCTCGACCAATGAAAAAATTTTAAATTGTTAAAAATAAATTACTTGTGAAGCACTGAGTTTCTACAATAAAGAAACCTGACTTTTGTATTTTATTTTGGATTATTATTCTTGATGTAACCTCCTTACGTGCCTCAGGTCTGATGCTAACAAGGCCAGTTTAACCAAACTACACATTCGTTAGTTATACATCTCTCTGGCTACAAGAAGCTGAATTCTTCCCAGACCTCTTGGGAGTCAAAAGTGACACGCAGCCCCAGTTTGGCCATCCCGTCCTCTTTCAGCAGTTTAAGATGTGGACACAGTGCCAAGCAAAATGCCCGAGCGATCCTCTCCGTTAGCCGGTTGTGTTCAGCAGAGTCGGTCACTGCTCCTTTGGGATTGTCACCTGTCTGCAGGAAAAACACCTGCACAAAATGTTCACACAAACGTAAAGAGGGGGTGGCTGTACACATGGACATGCTGACATTTTTAGCAGGTCATTATATGTACTTCTGTCCAGCGGATGATCTTTCCATTTTCTTTGTATTCTGACTTCTGGAACATCTTGGTACTGCTGATAGACTCCATTGATTTCCCATCAATGGGGCTGATGATGCTGGAGAACACAAACATTCATAGGTGGTAAAATGTACATACAGACTGAAAAGGATGTGTATAGATTTAAACACTGGCCCTCTTGTTTACACAGGACACTTTTTTGCAGCTCTTTGTTAGGATGTTCTAAATTCTAATCAACTAATGGCCTACCATTAGTTTTTCACAGTGACCCTTCGAATGGGGGTTCTACTGGACTGAGCACAAAAGCCTTCCTGCACACAAACAGGTGGACACACTCACCCCTTATTCACAGTGCATTTCTCCTCTACCCACTGTACACAAACAAGCTCCTGGCTCTCTGATTGGTCCAGCCGTCCACAGGTGACAGTGTAGTCTTTCATCTCCCGTAGTGATCGACGGAGCTCCGCCATGGTTTCCACGGTACTCTGCACCATTAGCCCATCTGCGAAGAGGGGACAGCGATACAGGAGAAACACACACAAACACACACCAATGGGGAGACACACACACGCCTAGACAAACAGTCTGTTAAAATGTACACAGACACACACATACAAAGATCAACAAATTCTGAATAAGCCAGTTTAGAAGCAGGGACGTGCTACTTAAAATGTAAATCATGGATATCCTCAGAGGTGAGGAAAGAGCAATGCTTAACCTGGCTTCTCTGGTCAGAGGATCTCCTACCTTCTACAATGCTGGATTTGGCCAGGTATCCTGCTGATGCTTTCAGCGCACTACTGAATATAATAAAGCACGATCCAGTAACTAGGAAGGAATGGAGGAAGGAATGTCATTTTAATCAGTCTTTACAGTGACAAGGCAAAAACTGCAAGTGCATGCACTGCCACCTAGAGTCATATAACTGAAACTGGCCACGATTAACAACTTGAACCACTGTTTTTCTTTCTGATTAAATAAAGTAATTTCAGATTTTCATATTAGTCAAGCCAAACATTCCACGTGTCCCTGCCTACCCCGATTGTAACCTGGGGGATCTTGCATCCCATACTGGGAACAACCTGAGTTCTGTGTTGTTACCTTTACGTGGTTGGTTGTGGATGCTGATGGCTTGGGTCTGATACTGGCCATCATCTGCTTGGACACAGATGAGGTGAGAGTCTGCAGTCTCATTGAAGCATGCCCCTATCGCCAGCACATGCTCATTGGACTTATTCACAGCCTTCATTAGCTAACATGGGAGATAAAAAAAGGGTAAAATATGGAGAAAGAATCTATATGTAAGAGCATTAACTCTGTAAGGCTTAGTGTTACCTCATTATACCCAGTGGTCGGTATTTTTATGCAAGTCCTATGAGCTTCTAAGTCCACAGTGAGCCCCGATACCATTGGTAGGCTGTAACGGTAATTCCTAAAGTCCTGAAACACAGCAGAGTGGTAAAAAGAGGCAGTGTTTGTTACAGCATATTAAATAAAAGTTGTGACACCAAACTTCCACTGCTGACAGGAAGTGTGGTTTTGCAACAACACAAAAAAAAAATGTTACAAAACGCATTACTCACCACTAACAGTCGCATTATTGTGTGACCTATATCCCCAAACAAGGGCTTCCTAAAGCGTACACTGTACAGAGGGCATGGGTAAACTGGAACAAGAGACAGAAAGTGGGTAACTAGGGAAGAAACATTATAACTCAAAAGAGTTTACACAGCTGCCTGGCTTACATCTGTACTCAGCCCCCAGTCGCAGCATGAGGCGCAAGGGAAAGGCTTTGGCCCAGGCCACCTCTGCTCTGTGGACCAGCAGGCCAAAGAGGTAGGGCTGGTTTGGCAGAGGTAGACCTTGAAGGGACTGGAGAGTGGAGCGAACGTACAGGAAGCCTGCATGATCCTGACTGCCAAAGGAGCCGCTGCCAAACAACGAGAGTGATAGGTGTTTCACTACCTTCCCTACAGAAACATAAAGGTAATGAAACGTGTCATTATAAGAGGGAAAGAAAATACTACAGTCATTAAGTAGAGACTGATAATATTCAGTGTATGGGCTTGTAATGTCTCTGACCTGTGAAGGTGTCTCTGTACAGCTGAATAAAGTGCCTAAAAATGTCTTTGGGGAAGCTTTTTTCTTCAGGTAGGCACTGCAGCAGCACCACCAGCTCCACCTGCCCTACAGCATGCATTCCCTTTGTTGTCACACACCAGCACTTCCTGTTAACGTCTATCGGACAAAATAAAGCACAAGCTGGCAGTCAACATATGGACATCTTAAAACAACAAATACAAGATGTAAGAGGTAGAAAATGGAACTTTTATATTCAAAAATTAGATTTAAAATTTTTAAAATGAACAAAACATTTTCTGCATAGTGATGTACTTTTTCTCACAATTTTAAATGTGTACACTAAGTTCTGTATGCAGTTCATAATGCACAGTAAAAGGTAAGGTGTGTGTGTGTGTGTGGGGGGGGGGGGATACATACAGTTGACCAACTTCACCATAGCGAGCAGGTTAGCATTGAGAACAAACACCAGCGGCTTGGGTCTGCCGCTCTCCAACTCCTGAATAAGAAGCATCTCAGACGGCTTCTCCTCCACAGTGTAGTCTGGGGAAAGGGAGGGGGGGGGGTAGATTAGTAGATTACAACATCTTTTGAAGTTTTTTTTCTTATCTACTCTTACTCACCACAAAAAACAGCCCAGTATTAGATTAAAGATTAATATTAGAGTGTGGCTCTAAGTAAGATAACAGGTAGCAGGTTATTAATAATAGATCAGGTTTATTAATGCCTTGGGACTGCCCTGTTTAACCAGGCATTACAGTGTCCACGTAATAAATTAAAGTAGCAGCACTCAAGTGTAATAAGTCACAACACCCAAGACATAAATATAGAATTTACACATGTGGATGGATTGCAATTACAAAGACCAGCAAAGAAGTATCGGAGCATGTGCACGAGCTAGAACAGCTGAGTGAGAGTGAATAAAATATTTGGAATTAATTATAGCAAACTAGTCAAATATAAATATACATACATATACGGATTCATCATGCATATTCGGTATTGTAAATTAATGGGTGAAAACCATGCAGATATGTAATACATGCTGTTTTTGTCCCTTCTTGTTAGTGGTTATTTTTTCAGAAGAGAAAAAACAAAAACGAAGGCGCTAATTTTTGGTCAGTGGTTCCCAAACAAGTGGGCCTGGCTCCACTTGGATGGGATAAGAGTTATAAAAAGGGTGTGGCAGCGAAGCTAAATTAAAATGACAACATTTGCTCTGAGTGCAAGCCATGGGCAGGTTGAGGAACCACTCGTTTATTCAGCCTGAATCTTTAATTGCCGCTTTCACTTTACTCCATCTGCTCTTCATCGCTAAACCATTTACTGCTCAAAATCAGAGACCTTTTTTTTTTCACTTAGCCATGGGCTGCCGAATTTGCATAGAACTCCTATTTCTTTGTGACCCGCCATCAATATTTGCACCATGCACTATGCAACACATGAAAGCATTAATATGAGGTGAAATAAAATGAAAAACAAGAAATATCTGGATCTGAGGAGGAAACACAATCGGTTTAACTTTCACTTTTAAACTCTAAAGTAGAGCTAGCCCTACCTCCTTTGACTCCTGTGGAGGTGAGTATGGGTGGCAAGCCATCCAAGGGAATGAGGTTAGCAGAGCTGCTCAATAAAGCTGTGGTTCCCCAGCCGTAGGGACCACAGGCCTCCTGGAGTTGAAGGGAGGCAGAGGAGTGAGACTACATACATCATTCATTTTGCTGTAAATCACACAACACAAAACATTTTCCCCTAGTAGCATGCTTTGGGTGAACCTACACTAATCATTGATCCACGTGGCCTCAAAGTTCTCCTGATCTGGGGTGAACCCACAGGACTTTTAACAGGCCCACCCAGCACTCGACTCATCAGGGGTGAGAACGTGGGCCCCCTGAGCGGTGTGGTCGGGGCAGACTCTGAATGCTTATTGGTGAGGATTTCGTCTGCAAACCACACCCTTCTTTTTCCTTTTGGAGACATCCCTGAAGAGAAGATACATGAAGGATTTCTGCATGATTTGAAAAATACAACTACACCAAAAACTAAAAAACTATTTAATAAAAAAAAAATTGTGCTCACTTTTAATGAGAGCTGAATGACAGGAAATGCATACTCGTCCCTCCTTCCCATCCAGGTGTGTAAGTTTGAACTTCAAACTGGAGCAAAGTGCACAAAAAACCTGACGACGCACACGCGAACACACCACACATGAACCGAGACACACACACACACACACACACACACACACTTCACTTATAAACTATCAAGTTGCTAATTTCATTTCACTTCCGATTTAATTACACAGAAATGAACTTTTAAATCTTTTTTACCTTCCCACAGGCACGGCAGTGGTGCCTCCTCTTGGTGAATGTAAACTTGATACCACACTTCATGCAGACCTGCGCTTCGGCATCGGGGACCCACACAGGGGCCACCTCACCAAGGACAGTGACTCGATCCTTGGACAGAATGCCAACAGGGCTTGTCTCAGACATGTTATCGAAATCCACAGGAGAAGCAGCGCAGTCACCCATTTCCTCCCCGCTGCCTGCCCCGGTCTTATTGGTGTTTGTCTGATCTCCTCGAGATGGTGCCTCCAAGCTGCAAGAATCATCCTGCTGCTCTAGCCCACTTTCCTCCCGCTCCTTCTCCTCAATCACAGAGTCTTCCTTTGATGGGAGAACCTGGGACTTCTGGTTCTTCTCTTCCTCCTCCTCTGCCCACGCAGCCTCCGCTGGGCTCAACACTACAGGGCTGGGGGACTCCTTTTCACCCCATGTGGAGATGGAAGTCACAGTGCAGCTCCCATCCTCAACTTGGGAAGCAGATTCGGTGGGACGTTCAAAAGGCTTCTGCTCACATGGTCCAGATTTGCTTCTGAGTGTCACATCCGATGTGGCTTTAGATGGAGATTGCGATCTGATTTCTCTACAGTCCAGTGCAGGCTTTGACACATCTCCATCTTTGAGCACCAGGAGACAGGGTCTGTTCAGCCAGTGGTGCTTGGTGTCCTGAAGAGACGGGTTGTCTCCTTCATCTGTTTCGATAATAATGATATCACCAGCAATAAGGCAAAGTCAACATCTCCATCTCTCTATCTGTCAAGCATACACACACTAGCACATACAATGACGCATCCACCGCCTGCTCATTAAAGTGGATAAGCTGTTCACATGAAGTGTCAATTAAATAGACATCTTACAGATTTCAGTCCTCACTAAAGGCAGCATTAGCGTGGCTGCCCTTGAGATGTGTATCTGATGATCAAAATAGCTAGTGGTAGTTGTACAGGAGATTAATGATACCACATAGCAACGGGTTCCCTGGAGAACAAAAAGTTGAGCAGTGATTTTGTGTTTAAACGTGTCTGTACAGCACCTCACATGTGCTTATGTGGTAAAGATGCCCAGATATGACAGATGTAACCTGATCAAAAGCTGCTTCCTTACATTGAGCCATATACACAAACACACACACACACACAGGCGTATGTTAAATATGTGTAATGATCAAATAAAAGATGTTTTAAGTGCGAGTACTGTGTTTGTTGCATGTTTCAGAATAAATATATGCAGAATCAACCCGCTTACCTGCAATCACTCCACAAGGTTTCTACGCCGGACTCTACATTAAGAACATTTCCCGTAATTGCAACCAATTACTGATTCAATGCCCTTCCCAGCACATTAGCAGCCGGCAGCGCAAAGGGAGTTAATGTACGCACAGCTGATGTTTCATTGAGCTTCCAGCGTTCCCTGAATGATAGCCCGGTTTAAGGGGATAAGGCTCTTGTAGGTTTAAATGCAGATTCTATGCGTTTCCGTCATGTATTTGACTAGTCGACTGAAAGTCTCGTCAAAACATTGGGTACTACTGACTAATTGTACACGTTAAACTGCACTGCAGCTCCTTTACAACAGAAACCCATCCTTAAAAAATAATCAGAAAAAAACAGCTGGCGGCGTCATTTCTGCCGAAGGCAACAAAGTGAAGACTTCCCGAAACAGCGGCGTGCCTGGCTGCACCGATCTGGCTCACTGAGCGCTCACTTCCCGGGACAGTGACGCATTCAACACACGTGCAAATGTTTAATGTGCTCGCAGGCACCGAGGCCGGAGGCAATGCGACATTCACCCCGCACCCCGGTACACCAGATCAGCCGGGACGCTTTACTGAGGTGACGCTGACTGAAGCTACAGTGGAGTATGTATGTAAGCAGCCCGTGTTCACGCGAAAGTGCGCAACACATACGCGCTTTTCAGATGATGCGGTCTATGCGCGCTGCCAAGTGTTATATCAGCGTTTTTTTTCAGTGGCGCGCGCACACACACACACACACACACACACACACACACACACACACACGCACAAGCAATGAATGGGAGTAAAAGCACTCCCACCCCAGTATTTTCAGAGCAATCAAACGTCTTACCCTCAGTTATTGCTCCCAAAAGGCTTTCATTCTCATCATCCCGCGCTGTGAAGAACTTCAGCATTTTATCCTGTTACATCTGAGCGCAGAGGAAAATGGATTCAAGCAGCAGTGCCTTGCTCACAAGAGAAAGATTCGTTGATTTCGCCTCTCTCTTACCCCCCCGCCCCCTTCTGTGTGATCTCCCTCCTCCCCCGTGCCTCTCTGCAGCTCTTTGAAGAAACTCAGGAGGTGTGCAGAAATGTCCCTCCCCAGTTTGCTGTCCACACAGCCCGCAGGACCGTGTACAAGCCAAGACAGCAGAGGGAAGGTGCCAAATATAAAAATCCAGCCTTAAACACAACCTGTCATGCTTTAGGAAACTGACAAGGTTTCTTTTCACATGAACCTGAACAATATCCTTTGATTTATTCATAAAAACATTCAGAACATTCTCTCAGTGATCACAGCATCTTTTTAAAAAATGTTAAACATCTTTTTTTGTTGTTTCATAAACAAAACACACACAAAAAAAAAGTCCCGATAATGACTGACAGTGTGGGAGGGATTCACCATTTACCAGATGAGTGTTGGCGTCCTACTCTTTTCTCTCTCTCTCTCTTTTTTTTTTTTTAAATACACAATCTAGTAGTGCTACTGTGTGACTCGAACATCTGTAGGTAGGTCTGTGGGATACATGTGGAGAGAGTGTCTGATATGCCCTGATAACTAGACTCAAAAACACAGATGGAGGCTTCTGGCTTCACTTCAGTCCAGTCCGTTTGCGCATGAATTTGTGTGTCAGTTTGCCTCGTTCTTTGATGCTTCATCAAAGTTCTCCACGAGATCTACAGAACAGCAAAAGCACAGAATAGTTAAACCCGAGGAAAAATCTCCTAAAGTCTAAAATCACACACGTGAGTTCAACTGTTCATTTTTTAAGGGCTGCAGAAATTTTTTTTCAAAAGAGCAAGTTGACTTCAATTGAGTAAAAAGAGCAATCTTCTATATTACAATGAGAATGTCTTTTACAGTTTGTGTAGTTTAGCACACTAGCTCAGCGTAGCTGAGTTCTCAGTCTTCATTCTGACCATTCTTGCTTTTAAACACGTGACACTGCATACCTGGCACATCATCATCCTCTTCCTCAATGTCCTCTGGTTTTAGAGCCTTGCTTTCAAGAGCTAAGTTGAAATACACACACACACAAAAAACACACATTTTAGCTGAAAAGAAATAGGCATCAGCATGTTAGCATTCTCCACATGTGTATAAAAAACAAACAGAGTCTCTAACAGAGTCCCACAGACGTGAAGAATGAATGAAAGGAGCACAGAAGCTGCAGTGGTGGCACGTGGAGACACTGCCTGTCTCTGCATGTGGCACACAGAGCTGAGAGGCTTTTTGGAGCCTAGAGTTTTCTATCATTTATGCTGGTATTGATCTCTGTGATATGCCCGTATTGGCTCATATCACTTGAAATCGAGACTTATCAGACCGTGCAACATGACTTCCAGTCGTTTATTGTCCAATTTTGGTGAGCCTGTTTGAATTGTAGCCTCAGTTTCCTGCTGTTAGCTGACAGGTTGTTGGTTCAGAGGTGTTTTTTGCAAAACTTGATTCTAACAAGTTACTGTTGCCTTTTATTGGCTTGAAGCAATCAGGCTATTCTCCTCTGATCTCTGGCATTAACAAGGCATTTTCATCCAGAGAACAACCACTCACTGCATATATTCTCTTTTTCAGAGCAGTCTCTGTAAACCCTTTACTTTCTTGTGTGGGAAAATCCTAGTAGATCGGCAGCCTCTGAAATACTCAGACCAGCTTGTCTGGCACTAAAAAAGATGCCACGTTCAAAATCACTTTGACCTTTCTTCTCCACTCTGATGCTCGGTTCAATGCATATGCACTGACTTGCTCTCATGAACGTATGTCCCTAATAAAATGTTTATACCATCTTGGCTCATCTGCAAAATCTAATCTTTAAATGATTTGGTTCACCTTGCAAAGTAAAGATTGAGTATAAAGTAGATTTTGTGTAATTAACTGCGGTGGAGCTCTTCCTTGAAATTGATAACATTTACATTTTACTTTCAATCAATTATCAATAAATATATGTAGCAAACTGAACTGATGGGGCATACAGCAGTTTACAGAGGCAGAGATCTGCACATAGACTGCATGTTAAGACGGGGGGAAAAAAAAAAGCCACAAGGTCGACCTCTGTGATGATAATGTGGCTTTAACTGTTCCAAGAACAACTTGACCATCTGAACTGTTCCTAGAATCAGGCGTCTACCAGGAAGAACTGCATCAACTGCACATTTCCGGGTGGACAAAGATTGTAGAGACTTAACCAAGAAGACCGGAAGCTGTAAATGCTTTTGAAAGAGTGCGTAAATATTTTGCACATGAGCTGCTGCAAGAATTTCTTTTCCATGAATCAAAGTATAATCAACCTGTATTGTCAACTACAAAATATCCTCTTAAAAAGGAAGCGAATGAAAATGAATCCCAACTAAAAGGAAAAATTTGAGGTGTCTACTTAACAGGTAAACTTAGTTTTGTGCCTGTAACAATGCCACGGCAGACCCGATAATGTTTGCATGCTTTTCAGCACAATCTTTATTCAACACTTTGATTAACACTCACGGTTGCTGTACACACACAGTCGGCTGCAGCTCCACAGCTCACACATACTAACAACAACAACCACAGACAGACAGCACAGCTTTTTATGCCGGCGAGGCGTGATTGCAGATGCGTCCATCTCCCCTGCAACGGCACCGCAGACCACGCCCCGCCACGGTGTCCCTTACTGCTTTTATCCTTTTTGGCACAAACAAGCTAAGCCGATAAAGGTGGACACGCTTCAACCGAAAATGAACATAAAGGCAACGAAGTAATAACAGTCAAAGCCCCGGAGAGCTCCAAGGAGACCCACCTTGCCGAGGGAACTGTTCTGCGAGCTTGCGCAGGCTGCTGAGACTGTCCGCTCCAAGCTGACTGAGGATGGCCGGCAGCATCTCTGTCATCTGTTTGGTCTCAGCGTGACCGGTGATCGCGAAGGTGTTGGCAGATAGAGAGGCCTGAACTTTGGGGTTGTTAAAGTGAATCACAGTCCCGTCATCCTTGATCATGTTCACCTGAGAAGAAAAGGTCACCCAAGTTCTCTAAAGTCACCCAAGTCCACGCACAGTGCTTATTGATAGGTTTGAAAAGCGAAACAGCAGTTTGCTCTACACGACCGCACATTCACCCGTCTCAGTTTACCTCCTCAATTCCAGCAATATTGTTGACAGCAAACTTCTTCAGGGAACTCTGAAGCTTTTTGTCATCAGCTGTTGCAGTTCTGTGAACCACCTTCTTCTTCCTGCGTGCAGTGCCCTGAGAACACAGAAAATAGAAAAGTGTTGATCTGATTGTATAAGTCACGGGCTGTGACTTAGAAAAGTGGAGAAAAATACAGTGACAGAAAATGTTTGGCTAGTTACAAAACTGGTTTTTGCTCGCTTACTATTTATTGTTGGACAACACAAAATGACCTTGTCGCTAATAATTTTAATCATCATTTAACCTTTTAAAGAGTGAAATGATGAGGGGGAAACAGAAGGTCTATACAGCATCAACTCAAATGATTTATCATCTGAAAACAAACCGTATCAACACCAACAACAGTAGACAACTTTGAAACTGCTTTTCAATTCACACCCCTAATAAGGGCACAAGGATGCCGTTCAGTATAATATAAACGGTTATAGATCTCACCTCAGTTTATTTTAGAAGATATAATGGGCTAGGGAATAAATCACATACAACAACTCAATCCAAAGCATGCCGTTAGACACAAAACAAATAATGGATTAATCCATTTGTCGATCGACAGAATTTTATAAACTATCATAAATTAATCGTTCGAGGATTAAACGTAAAGCTTCATTGATATGAGAGTGATACCAGCAGTCATTTAAAAAAAAATAAAAAAATAAAAATTCTCTTATGTCAGCTGATATTTTTTCTTTCAGACACAAAAAATACCAGTAATGGCCAGTGGTACCCTTCTACCTCCGAGTAGATACACCTGTCAATTTATCAGTTTCAAAGTCCGACATACGACCTTAACTTTGAAATCGACGTCACCGAAATTCAAACTCGTCTAAGATTTGAGTGTCCATGTTGACACCTGCCCGGTAGGGTGTCAACAAAACCACAAATAAGCTGTAAAAGGATGATGGACTTCCCTAACATGTGCCCTCACATGACAGCTTGGGTTTTCTCTGTTTCCTCTCTATTACTGTATTATACTGTACTATAAAGTGCCTTGAGGCAACTGTTGTTGTGATCTGGCGCTTTATCAATAATGAATTTGAATTGATTTGAATTGAACGCTGGTGGTCAAACTGTGGAACGTCAATGCTCATTACGTGGTTAAAAGGTATTTCTCTATGGAAGCTGCCTGAGCGCCAGAGCCAAGTTCACATTTCAAGTTATTATATCAGAGGTTTGAGTTAGCAGCTCAAATTTTTGAATTAATAACTGAAAAAAATTTGTTTTCCCCTTTTCAGTGATGAAAAAAAGCTTCCAAATTTCTTCCATCTCTACCTTTTTAATTTTCACTTATCGGTCATCATAAATGCTGATACTGATATCGCTAATATCAGCTGATAATATCAGACGATAATTTCAATTCTATTGATCAGTTCAGGTTCATTTATAAAGTGCCAATTCGCAACAACAGTTGCCTCTAGACGCTTTATACTGTAAAAATAAAGACCTGACAGAACTGGAGAAAACCCCAACAATCAAGCGACTCCCTTTGAGCGAGCACTTAATGACAATGGGAAGGAAAACCTCTTTTTAATTAGGAAGAAACCTCCAGCAGGTCTAGTCTCAGAGAGGACCAGCCATCTGCCACAAGCAGTAGGGAGGGCGAGGGGAACGAGAAGACAAGAGAAAAGGAGAGAACAGAGATACAGGACAAAACCCAGACGGAGGAGAGGAGATAAAAATGTAATGACATGTTGTAGTGGTGTATAAACTTAAAGAGTTTTATTAAAAAGGAAAGTTTTGAGTCTAACCTTAAAGGTAGAGAGAGTCTGTCTAATGAATCCAGACTGGGAGTTGGAAGGAGCCTGCCTCCCATTCTACTGTTCGAAACGTCAGAAACCGCGAGTAAGCCAGTCTGAGAGCCAAATGCTCTGTTGGGATCATTTGATACTATGACGGGGCCAGATCATTAAAAACTGCATGTGAGGAGAATGAAGCAGCTTTTTATTGTTTAAAATGAGAAAAAAAATGTAATAAAATAAATAAATAAAATATCATACATTAGAGAACTTTAAGACTTCACTCAATGGGCACTTTAATGAATACTTGATTCATTTTATTTCTTTTGTTTTTAATCGACCAATTGATTGTCCAGTCAGTGCTTATTTTCTGCAGGCAACACAATTAAATTAAGAAGTTAAAAAAGGGCAGTAACTAGTAATTATAACGACGAGCTACAGAACTGCAATAACCGCCCTTATTGTGTACTAGGTGACGGTGTACCAGCTCGACAATCAAAATCCCTTCATGCTGACAACTCACCTTTCCTCCTATCCGCACCTGGGCTTGAAGTTTGGCCAGTTTTTCCTGGTTCATGTTCTCAACTATAGGAGAAAAAATAAAAACAAAAATACATTTATTTTTAAAACACCAAGAGCATTTGCATGCTGCTGCAACATTAGCTGGAGCAACAATATGAGCAAAATTGCTGAAAAATATAATAAAAATAATAATTATTATTATTATTAAAACAAGCGAGACGGGAAAGCTAGATGTAGCTGTTACAACTGGAACTGGAACCGACACTAACTTGACAGCTGACGTGTGTGTCTGTGTGTGTGTGCGTATCAGACAGCTGCAGAGATGAAAACACAACACAGGGCCCAGCACAGTGAACACACACCGTATCGCTGCTCCGCTCGCGCCGGCAGTTGCGCTCCGTCCGCTAACCAACAACCGCACGGGCCGCAAAAACCGCACCCCGTTCACAAAAGCAAACATCTACGGAAAAAGCCTGCTCCAGTATGCACAGAGGCATGCGGCACCGAAAGATGGAAGTGACGAGGAAGAGATGACGTCACACATCATATGGATTAGCGCCCCCCTCCCCTTCTTCGTCTCCGACCAGCGGGAGGGATTTGGTGTCGTGCTGCCACCTATGGGATGCTGTTTAAAACTACACTAATATTTGTAAAGTGACACTGTCAGCGGATTGGATCACAGTGGGAAACTCTGGTTTTTACCCGTGTACATATCCCCTCAATATTATAGAAGGTTTTAGAAACATAAAACGTATGCCGAGATCCAGTGACGTGTGAAACTTCTAATAGCAAACCATCAGACACATACAGGAGGACAAAACCAAATAAAGTCAATGCGTGGCTGTTAGTATGAGTGTGGGACTTTTCAGTGAAAGCCTGATAAACCTAACTTTTAAAAACTCCCTCACTCACAAAGTGTACAGGTGCAGGGTTGCTATAGCAAATGCAATTTTCCCAGTGAACATGGCTACATGAAGCGAGAATGGAAGGATAACCTTGTTTTTTAAGGCCTTCTGCGACACACTTTTTTACTCATGTATCCCGTTTTCAGCTGCTGTTCTGTCTCACTTGTGAGTTTGTCTATAGACTATTGTGAGACTTAAACCTGTTGAGGTGGTTGGTGTTGTGGTTCCTGGTTTCAACCCCAGCTAGGGCCTTTCTGTCTGTGTTTTTATGCTCTCACTGCATGGGTTTCCTCCAAGTGCTCCGTCTTCCGTCCACTGTTTTAAAACATTCAAGTTAATGTTAATTCAAACCTAAATGTAAAGAGCTGCGTGAATGTGTGGCTAAATGTCACTTTTATCTTAAAGGAGTTTGAGTGCTCAGTCAGGCTAGGCAAGTACAGCACTATGGACATGTTAGTCCGTTTCCATTTCCGCTTTTGAAAACTATTGTTAATCAAAAAATATGTGGAGTTCTGCATAAAGTGACACCTGGTCACCCGAACACGCAGAGCTTGGAGGTAGACGTCTACCGTGCTTAAAGCAATGTTATATCACTACAGTTCAGGACACTCAAAGTAAAGATTCTATCTCATATTTCTGTTTCTTTTTCAAAATACATAATAATTTATAAAAAGAAATGACCGATTTCTTGCCTGTTCTCGTCTCATATTTCAGACTCCTTGGGGCTAAAGCAAGATGCACTTTGTCCTCGAAAGATGTTTTGGGTAGAGAAAACCTCGCTGTGAACTCACATTATCGTTCGCATTAAAAAAAAAAAGAACATTTTCACCATTTTCTCTTTAATGTTTATGGTTTGTTCTTCCATTTTCCGTTTTATTGCACAGTTCAGGACAAACACATTGGAAAGTTTTTTGTTTTTTTGCAAAAAAACAAAATAGTGGCATGATACAGAAGCACCGGTGCAAAAAAAAATCACATTTACAAAGTAATACTGCACCTACCGGCAGATTACTTATCTACTGAAAGACTATCCTCTCAAAGCATTGATCATGATCACACGGGAATGCAGCGTTATATAAGTCAATCAGAAACTTCTTACTCTGATCATTCTTTACAAGTTTTTGAAAGAAAAGCATAAAAAAAACACACCTGAACCATTCAAAACATCGAACTTATGTACTAATACAGGCAAAACTCATGTATTCAAAAAGCCCATGTTGTAACACAATGCAGGCTTAAATTGTTTAAAGGCTGATACAGTATAGACCATCACGTTAACAGCTCACACACTGAAAGAAAGAAAAAACTTGATGGCATTCAAAGCACTCAACGAGCAAGATGCAGAAAGTGGAGCTAAAAGTTTAGAGCAAACAGTCAATACCACGATATACAGCAATAGTGACAATTAAGAGGAAGAGCACATGCAAAGGAAGAATCAAGTGAATTTTGTTTTAGATCTGGATCACTTTAAAATTGCAAATCAGACAGTGACCTTGTTTGAGGATAAGCGCTCTTTAAAAATGTCCTTCTAGTATTCCAAAAAATTTCCGTCCTCTTGTTTTTCAGTACCTTGGTGTTCTCAGATAAAAGACTCACGACAGGGTTCAGGTGATGGATCTGATGACAACATTATGCACGGGTGTTTTGCCGAGGCAGCGGCAATCAGATGGAGCACCACTGGAGCTGCTGGTCTCCACTGAGCTGTGGAGCATACTGCGCTGCCACCGATGCAGGGTGTAACGTTTCGAGCCACAGCAGCCCTGAAGCAACATGAAGATTTTCCTGAGAACAGCCTTCCTCAGCAGGATGTAGACCCACGGGTCCAGGATCTGGTTCCACGTAGCCATACGTATCGTCAGCAGACTAAAAGATGGAGACTCATCCGTCGCTTTAGTACTCAGAATAGTGACATGAATCTATTGGAGTGGTAGAAAAACAGTTATTCTAAATGTTTATCGAATACTTTAATAGAAAACAATTTTAGACTGGTTGTGTTGGCAAACTCTGGAAGAGAAGGAAATTAAAGGGAAAGCGGGGTAAGGCATTAGTGTGCGCAATTTTGCATCTTTGTCGTTATTAAGAGATCTCTGATTCAAAGCATTTACAATTTTTACCTGTAATTTTTAACTGTAAAGTTAAAGGTGTGCTGAGGAGGTCTTACCAGTAATGGGCCCCAGCATACGCAGGACACCAGCATAATAGCCAGGAGCTGGCAGATCATCTCTATGTGATAAGGCGTGCTTCTGCAGGGATGCTTGTGGCGCAGTTTGGCCTGTATTAGAACACAGCTTGTTAGCGTGTTGCAGACAATGGAGAGCAGCAGTGCCAGCAGCCCCAGCAATGAAAATAGCAGCGGCAGGAGCACATCCAGCCAGTCTTTGGGTTGCTCGATATGGAAAAAGCACCAGCTCCTGGAGCTTTGAACCTTGTAGGGCCTCGACAGCATTACAGGCAGCGCAGCCACCAAGGCAGCAAGCAGCCAGGTGACCCCAAGGAGCCTTTTCATGTGGTGTGAGGCCAACACTGTCGAGTGGAAGATAGGCCTGGCGACTCCAATGCAGCGCTCCACAGCCATCGCACTTCCAAGGAACAAGGGGCTCAAGCCAAAGAACACCATACACGCCCCAAAGATGGTACATATGATTTGATAAGGGTCAAAATTCTCCCATTTCTTTTCAGCGCTGTACACAAAAAGCACCAGGGATCCATTAATGAGGTGACCCAGCAGATCTGTGATCACCAGGCTGCTGGCAAACAACAGGAAGGATGCCCTGGACTTCATGCGGATGCTGCTGTAGGATTTCAGTAGAATGAACAGAGCAAGGCTGTTGGAGAAGATGCCAACAGTCATGGAGGTTACTGATGCAGTGATAGACAGTTCCTTCTGGAAACAGGTGTTATTGGTGGGTCTAACTCCTGACCTGCAGCTGGACTCTGAACTCCCATTGGCTGACATGGCTGAAATTAAGTCTGAAAGAGAAGGCAAATGGAAAATATCTGTGTGATTCAATTTGAACAAAAATAATGATTTGGAAGAAATCTACTGATAAAGCTGACTTGGAACCCAGTAACACACAAGTTTACATCAGTTTATTTTCAAGAATAAAGCCTATATACGCTTTAAACTCATATTGCGATGGCTTTTGTAGTAATTCCCCCTTGTCTATTCATTCATTCATCAGCCCATTTTCTTCCAATTCAGGGTCCCCATTTAAACATTTAGATTGCTTTCTCTTTCCAGTAGGAACAATCAGATGACATCAGAGTGCAGTGAATGCTATTTTCCCCAAACTCATGAGTTTTGTCTGGATATTGAAGATACCTCGGTTTGGTCTAAGGAGCTTGGGAAGAAAAGCATCTGGACTTCTTTACGTTGCTTGAAGATGTTCCACCTCTCATCCGAGAAGCTTCTTCAGTTCTAAGGTCTAATTTCCCCCTTCTCAGACCCTTAACACCCACTCACATCCTGGGCCTTCTGACCTCAGGAAATCACAATAGAGTGGAGCTAGGTTTCACAATGAGTTCACCCGAAACCTTGGCTGATTGTGACCTACACCCGTTTTCACACCTTGGCTCGTGTGATTAGGTAGAGGATCAACAGGGGGTCCATGTCCCTCTTGTTGGACACTCACATAGAGCTTAAATCTGGCACTCTCCACCATTTGACCTTAGAACTGAAGAAGCTTCTCGGATGAGAGGTGAAACGTCTTCAAGCAACTTAAAGAAGTCCAGACGCTTTTCTTTCCCAGCTCCTTAGGCTACGATGACCTGGATGCCTGAGAACCTTCACAGACCTCGGTTTGGTTAATTACAATAAATAATTCCTTACCTCAGGTTTGGGCTTTGCTCAGATTACTCTCCACAAGTTAAAAGCCTCCTCGCTCTCTGTCTTTAAAAAAAAGAAGAGACGTCAGCGCGGCAGTTACTGTTGTTCCACTCCTCGTTCCGTCTGCGTACAGCAGGTGCCAAGTCTGGATGAGAGCGCATAGGCGAGCTGTGAGCTCAGACACAACTCAAGAGGCTGCACACCAAGAAAGAATCTGCTTTTGTCCTCTTCTATGTGCGTCAACACTCTGGTTGGGGATTGCACCGACTGATAAATTATTGCCAAGCAAGCATGATATTAATTATTGTAATTAATTACTGTAATTATCCAAGGAACAAAAGTGTGAGTCTCCACGTGTGAGCAAATTCATCGAAAAGTCTTCCTCTCTTTTCTGTATTGTTCTATGTATTTAGTCGCCCCCATTACTTAGGTATACACTACTTACGCAGTTACCAGCAGTGTCGGTCGTGTTTCATCGGTTCGATAACAAACGTCTACATAAAGGTGAACCCAAACGCCCTAAGACCACGTCAGTCTTCTCTGGTGGCGTGGACTGGCCCAGGCGTTATAGGCTCTTCGGGGCAGTGTCCTTTTATTTGTTGCACTCCAGATTATAGTAACCCCCCCCTCCTTTTTTTTTTCTCTCCACATGGCAAAGAATGCAGTCGGACATTAAGTCATTTGTCTCGTTTTCCATGACCTTAAGAAATGTGAACAAACTAAAGGCTGGTGAACTGAGCGCAACAAAAGTCCCATAAAAGGATCAGGGAAGGTCAGCGACCTTCTAAGTAAATGCGCATTTCTGTCAAAAGAAACAGCCTATTTTAGATTTTTTTTTCTCAGAAGTTTTAAAAGTCATTTGAAGGACATGTTGTGCTTAACATTATTATCTGTTTTAAAGAAGTACTAAACCAAATCATCACTGCAGTCTGTGGAGACGACGGAGGGGTCGATCGAAATCGATTCAGTGTTTAGCAAATGTCATCTTATCATCACTGGCCTCATTTTTCTTCTTGCTGCTCATCATAATTCCGCTGGCGACGGCTGGACCGGAGATTTGTTTGTGTTGGCTGACACGCAGCATGTGTAGTTTCGAGCCATCAGCCTCAATCGGAGATAAGAAAAGGGTTTAAGAGGGTTAGAGGCATTACTTGATCCAGTCTACAGATTTCTTTTAGGTACTCCTGAAGTTGCAAAATAATTTAAATAAATGTTCCCCACATATGCAAAAATAAGTTAAACCTACTTTGATATGTAAAATCTGTACAATTACTTATTTAAATAAAGCTTTAACTGCAGCTGTTTTATGGCTTATTGAAAGTTGACATATCTGGAGACTATAAGGTCAGCAACAATTAAGCATTTACACTCTTCCATAACTACAGCTCACTTCCCCTCAGTCTTTCTCACAGACTGACTCTTCTCCTGACTCAGTGTGGTTCAACTCCAGTTTATAACCACTACCCAATCCACATCTGTCCTTCTAAGTCTAATTCTAGAGATTCTCGCTTCTGACAAAATACAACAAATCTGTAGGATTGTGTTGTTTACACACACTGCACATGATTCTAGCACTGCCTACAAACCAGATGGAATATGTTGAAGTGCAGTTTTGTCTGAGCTGGGAGCAAAGTTCGATCTTTCTGATCTTTTGTGATTTATGTGACGAGGGAGGACAAATTGCTTTCATACTCCACATACTCCACACTTACTCGCTCACAACAAGGAGCAAAGGTTTCTGAGAGGAAATGTTTACTGGGTGGGGAGAGTAGAAGAAGAAGAAACCAGTTGCATGCATGCTATTGATACTCATATGATTATGATTACTTATGAATTATACGATTACTCATGTGATTATTTGGAAATAAAAAAGAAGTTTGGGTGTTAAATTACTGAAAACAATGAAACAGTAACAATGATGGCGTTTATATTTTGGTTGTCAAAGTCATTGACTTGTCAAAGTCATTGATTTTTCTACCTTAAAAAGAAGATTTAAGGTAAAGTTGTATTTTTTTAGTCTTCAAAGTGACCTGATAATCTCTGTGACCTCAGCTACAAAGAAGTTATAGCTCCTGTATCAAAGCTTTTATCGATTTGTATCAATAGCTTTAAGTATTAATAAGAGCACCAGAGTTCCAAGTGTCTTTTTGCAGTCTTTTTCTTTTTCTTTGCTATTGATTCCCATCCTTTTAATAAAAGTAGATAAACCATTAAGCAAAAAAAAGATAAATATGCTATCATTCAGGAATAATAACGATATATTTTGCCTGAACAGTCAATTAGTAATAAAAAAAAATATATCTACTCCTATAAAATTAGATTGTATAAAATTTTTCTGCCACTGAGAAGGGCAGCCTGAACAATGTAAATGCAGGTGGGAGATAATCCAGCAGCTTGCGTGTCATAATACAGCTTTCAACAAGCACAAGAAAAGATGAAGGGAAAGGAGATAAAGTACTTTTCTTTTCCGTTCACACGGATTTCATCTCCCGAGTCTGTAATTACTGCTGTCTGTTCTCATTGCAAAAACAGAATGTCTTGTCATCTTGAAGCGGTAACGAAACCTTTCTCTTTGCTGTCTTATGGGGCCCAGTGGTCACTAATTATCCGAAAAGGTGA
This sequence comes from Pelvicachromis taeniatus, assembly GCA_015108175.1. Lineage (NCBI taxonomy): Eukaryota > Metazoa > Chordata > Actinopteri > Cichliformes > Cichlidae > Pelvicachromis > Pelvicachromis taeniatus. The sequence continues at coordinate 45,407 of VURO01036713.1, forward strand.
CTCCTGATGCAATCATCTGAGGTGACATTACACCTTCAACTGTAGTGTTGACAAGTAGCAGAACCAGCATAAGCACAGGCATGGGAGCACAATCACGTTCTTTTGTTGGGTGTATCTAATGGGGCTGTTCTAATAGTCAGGCTGACTCAGCAGGGTTCAGATGGAACTGTGAGCAGATGGGGTAAAATGGGAAAATAACCCATAATGCAGGCTTTTTGCCAGTGGTACTGTTACTTCTTCACATCTCCATCTTCTCAGAAAACCACTCCAAAGATTCACAGGTAACGTACTTTCTGTCTTTTCTCTACCGTCATTACTTTGCCCCATTTGTCACTCAGTCTCTGCAACCCTGCCCAGCAAATGTCCTTCAGTTTGAAAGGCCAAATATCTCACGTTAACCTCGTTTTCAGATACAGCACAAATTTGATCATTAAGAGTACTTAACACTCGAGTGAAATGCGGATTACCTGACAATAACAACAGCCTACAGCTGTCAGTACCTGACTCACCTTCCAGATCCACATTGTAATTTTGTGTCATAGTCCCTCTTCCCTGACCTTGGATAAAAGCTGCAGCTGAGCAGCACGACAGACATCTGTAGGGACATAACTTATAATGTGATTAAGGTAGGAAAGGATTTATGGTCTCATCTTACATCTGCTGTCGCTGCAGTAATGTTAAAATAGTAATTGACTAATAACTCCTTCTCGTGCCGCTTGTTTCTGTCTTTGCTGTTTTGTTAACAGTCTCTTCTTTCTTTCTTTTTGTAATTACTTCTCTATTTTTGAAATCATTGTATCAGATTCTCATAAATAACTATTACAGTTTCCACTCTTGTGCCATGCAAATAAACAGGCACAACTATCTGGCTCTGAGGACTCACAAATGGATGCCGCTGCATGTAGTTTTGTGAAGCTGCAGGTATCAAATAAACTCAGAGGAAAGACTCCTACACATAGCTTGAAGCAACAAACAAACTAAGCTCCTGTTGGTATTTACTCAGATCTGGAATACATTCTCCTGAGTCTCATTAAGCTAATGACCTTTGTGCGCTCCTCCAGCATATTAAACAAGTACGCTTTTGTCTTTTGTGCTTTTTTGTGTTCAGACTTTGTTTAACTCTAAAATCAACAAGATAGCAGAGTTCTTTATTATTATTATTATTATGAATTAGGAATACTGTAGGGAAAGTATTATAATAGCAGGCAGTGTAAGGGCAGCCAGCTCTAATATTCTCCAGGCTGTGCAGATTATTTACGTGTTCTGTCACTTTTTCTCTCCCTTGACTCATTGGGAAAGCTCCCTGTCTGTGTTCCAAGACCTTCTGTTTTATAAATCAAGCACTGGGTAAGAATATGACTAATGAGAATAAAGAAACAGACGAAACATACCTGCTGCTATGTATCTTTTAGCAACATGTAGAGTAGCAAGGAAAGAAAGAGGTTGTTTTTTTGTATTTTTACAGAAGTGTACAAGACAGAACTGGAGGCTGTTGTTATTAACAAGGACCCCAACTGATCATGTATGGAAACCTCATTCTGGATGATTTTAGAATAATGTGAAATTGTGAATAAATTGTGAAGAATTGAATATCTCATCATCTACAGTACATAATGTCATCAAAACATTCTGACAATCTGGTAAAATCTGGGTGTGCCCGGGGCCAGGGGCAATCACTACTGGATTTCTGTCATCTTCGAGCCCTCTGGGAGCACTGTATTAAAATCAGTCATCACACTGTTATGGAAATGACTGCATGGACTGAGGAACACCTCCGGAAATCATTGTCTGTGCACACAATTCAACGTTCCATTGACAAGTGCAGGTTAAAGCTCTATCACACAAAGAAGAAAACAGTTACACATCAGGAAAAACGCTATTGGTGCAGCGAGGTTTAAGAGCAACAGATGCTCCCATCTAGATACTTTGCATATTTCATCAAGACAATGTGTATACTGAATCTATTATAATAGCATGCACGCAGTACAGATTCTTCACCAACTGAAAACATTTCGTGGCTCATGAAATGAAAAATATGAGAAAGAAGACCTGAGACTGTTGAGCTGTTAGAATCCTATATCAGGCACAAATGGGACAACCCTCCTCTACCAAACGTTCAGGAATAACATCCTCAGTTCTCAAGATGTTTGCAGGACTATTCCTAAAAGAAAAGGGAACACTACAGAGTGGTAAACCTGACCCCGTTCCAACTTTTTTGAGTCATGTTGCTGTCCTCATATTCAAATTGGAAAGAAATTGATTTTAAAAAAATAAAAAATTCTGCTGGATTTAGTTAAATGTGACCTCTCCATAGAACTAAAAGACCATTTAGTAAAAAATAAATATGCTCATTCATAGTAGATCAATATAATAAATGAGGTCCCAGAGCACACTGTTGCACACATGGCACCTCCTGACACTAGAGTTACATGAAGAAAACAGCCTGTTGTGTCTCCATCTGCTGGGTTTAAGAAGAAAAGATGAATTACATATTAATATCTTGTACAATGCATTTACATTTACTGGGATTTATAACATAAATAAAGATTAATATGTGTTTTTCTTTCTGACAGAGCTTTAAAAATCCAGTACTATGTAACGATAACCTGAAACAACTGTTTAAGGTATCAAAATTCAGTTTTTTATAATATTTTGAAGGTATTTTTTATTTGGACTATCTTTTAGTCCAAATAAAACCTTTAAGGCTGTTAAAGTTTAACAATGAGAGCAGTGCCGTCATAAATGCACATTCAAATGTGCACATTCATATCAAGCACATCAAGGAGTCATTTAGGGTGTACACAAAATAAGTCACGTCAACATGTAGTGAGTATATTTTCTACCCTTTCCCCAAAAAATTCTTGGATGAATTCAGATTTTATAAATACAACATTTACTTTAAATAAAAAATGTGCATTGTAGAAAAAAGGCAAACATTATTTTAGTGTGTTGTAAACAATCAGATGTGAGATACGGTTATTCTCATTTCATTTCTTACATTTGGGGTGTGGCAGAAAGCTTTCACGTGACAAAGGATTTAAATTTATTGCGATATGAAACACTCCAAAACCATTTTAACACATTGGTTGATTTAAATAGACACAGCAGTCTGCACAGCCATCTTTTGTGGAAACAAGTGTAAGCAGTCTGTCTTTACTCTTCAAACCTCTGGCATTAACAGTTCATTGTTACCCAGAGATCTGCTGCTTACTGGATATCTTTTCTTTCTTTCTTTTTTGTTGACTATTCTATATAAAACCTAGAGATGGTTGTGCAGGAAAATATCAGTAAATCCGCCATTTTTGAAATACTCGGATCAGCTAATCTGAAAAATATTCCAAATTCAAAGTAATTTAAATGGCCTTTCTTTCCCATCCTGATGGTCAGTTTGAACAGGTCACCATGTCCATGCTTACAGGTGTAAATGCAGCCTGACACATTTCTCATATATGTAGTACAGAGATGTTATCAGAGGAATAAAAATAAATGCAGATGATCTGTGAAGCCACCAGGTGTCAGTGTAGACTCAGAGCATATAGACCTGAATAGAAATTACATTTGAATATTTGTTTTAACCACTTGTTTAAATATTTCTCTTTAAAGATAATTTACATTTTAAGCCATTATGATACGTGTAGTGTGAGAAAACTTAACAAAATCTAGAAATTCTTATCTCTAAAGTGTCTTGGCTCCATATAGGATGATGGTATTTTGCAGACTTGCTGATAAAACTCAGCTGTCATGCACAGGACATATTTGTCACTAGCCAATTTCAGTCACTGTGCTTCCACAGAGTATATGTGTTATGTGCCATAATGGAAAATACTCCTGAAGAGATGAAATTGTGAGTTTATCCTGCTGTTGTTTCAATTACTCCTACAGAGACCTCACAGCCAAGCACAGAGGGAATATTAAACTCAGACTGGAACACTGGTAATGGAAATTATAGATTTGGGGATCTGTTGGATGTTTTGCACTGTTTCTGGTAGTGACTCAAAGAAAACATCGCTGTTAAATTGGATTAAACCTTTACTACCAGTGCCACAAAGAATAGGAGTAGTAAAGCAATAGTTCATTCACCACACTACAGTGGTACTGCAGTGTTTATGACGACAATTCTTATTCACAATAAATAGTAAAGAAGTTCACAGTTTGCCTATTTTTAGTTGATTAGGGATCAACAAAAACAACCCAGCAAAGAAAACAAAGGCATTTTACACACTAGTACTATTAGTATATGTTTTGTTTTTGTTTTTTTATCATTGTATGTTTGCCACATGAAATGTGCTATATCACTAAACTCAGCTTGGCTTGGCATACTGCTTCCCTCTGTTTCCAGTGATTTTCTTGGAATATGTTAAGTGTCTTTGGGCCCTGGGTCAGATATAACAGTGGTTATGTTTTTTTTTTTTTTCATCTAACTCAGAATATTTTAGTCAAGCTATTTATCTAATAAAGTATCATTACATTTAAATGACGTTTTAAATGCCATTTGGCATCCAAAATATATGTACTATTTATTTTCCAAATTGCCTACATCACAGCTTTGATGCTATCCTTTTTTTTCTTTGAATGGTTCCAAATATAATGGAAATGATTATGTGTCCTCAAGGAGGTGTTTAAGATAGCAACAGCAGGCTCATTTGCAGCCAACTTGTCCTTTCAGGTCTTTAAAATTCAACCTTTCTACCTGAAGAGCCAGTAATTGGTGCACAGCGCACACTGTTCAGATCTAAGGAGCAGTGAGTCCACTTAGCATGACACCACAGCACAGCATGGGCTTTTCTCAGAGCACCTGAGAGCCTTACAATATTAAGATTCCACCTGAGTGCTGGTCCTTCTGGTAAAATGTGAGCGAACACAGAAACAGGCAACACTCTGTCTGTTTTTGCAGCCCGCCTCTGCGGGATGAAACACCTTGAATTCTGCAGTAGTCATGCTGCTCCCCATAACCCTGGAGATACGGTTGGATAGGTCAATATCATGCCCAGCTAGAATCCAGTTTCCCTCTATTTGTATGCTGAATAGAGTGAACACAGAAGCCTGTGGGTCAAGACCGAAGCGGCTGCTCAGGACACTTTGATATAATCATTTTTATCTGTGGTATAGTAGCTGACTTGGCTGGTAGTCAAGGAAAAAGCCTTTGAGGACTTATTCTGACATTTGGATTTAATCACAGAACAAATCATGGCCTTGAGTATCAGACACATGGGCTGGCACGGCTTTCTTGAGGGGCAATCTGTTACAGAGAGCTAGAGAGCAAAATGAGACCTAATTAACATGTCTCTATAAACTGGTCTGTCTCTAAATACGATTTCCATTGAAGGGAGATTACACTGACACATGATGTACTGACAAGAATTTTATTTCCGTCACATTTAATGAATCTCGCCAAATATTGGCAAACTATACATTTCTTACAGGAATGTGGAAATACACACATCGAGAGCGTAAATGATCCAACCCAGTAATGTAAACATCCCGTCCAGCCACGCGTTGTTACTTGGTTGGTCCTCCACTTTCATTCAGCCTGCACTTATCAGAAAAAGTCCCATGAAATTTGTTGCAGACATTTATGTCCCAAGAGGATACGCTTTTACATCCACCATGAAGCTGACATTTGTGCGTGTGAGCAAAGTGTCTCATGAATTCCAATCACATTATTCATAAAAATGACAAATACAGTCCCTTCTTTTTTTTGCCACATGTGAATGGACGTGTGCATAAAAAACAGCAAGTGTAAGCATGGTATTTCACAATTTGAGATGCGTAGTGAATCTGAAGACGTAATCATCAGAGAACACCAGCAGTAAAGTGGTCTATTAGCCTACTACTATCCTATGCGTCATCAGCACATCACTGAAGGCAACATGTTGTATGGAAGAGTTTTTATTCCATTTTAATTGATAGAAATAAATGAGCCGCGCACGCATCTTTTCAGTGTTTACTGTTTTCCTTTTGCTGGTTTCCTCTCTGACAGCTTGAGTGTTTCTACAGCATCTCTATTTTGTGTATGAAGCACACTTGAGACAACCTTCATGGCTTTGATTCCAGTATGAAATTCATCCTTTTAGAGTTGCACTTCCAAAGCATTGTTGAGGCTTTTGCTGCTGTTATGCAATGATCCTATTCTGCCATGCTGCTTAGACAGTCGGCTAACAGCCACAAGCAGCTCGCTCTGTCCTGTTGCTGTCTTGTGTATTCATACTGACCAGAGAGGGAATCTGAACACTGACAACCGTCCACACACATATTTCACGTTTCTGGGGATCGTCTCTGCGGTGCATTTCAGGATCCAGCTGGATTTGAAGTGTATGAGCCATTCACGGTGATGGCGATGGGAGAGGGCTTCCAGTCTGGCTGGTAAAAGTGGATGTCATGGGTTCGAGCCCAATTCGCAAATACCGTCTTCTCTGTGATGAAACGGTGGTGGCTTCCTCGCCGATTTCTCTCGTGAGAAAGATACATGGAGCACTCGTTGGGCCCCGAGGGCTCATAGTAATGATATGGTACAGTAAGATGGGAGGAGGCTCTACACAGGCGAGAAAAGCGAGGAGGAAGACATGAAATAGCATGAAAGCCAATGCGCACAGGAGGGATGTCGAAATAGTGCGTAATTATGAGATTCATGGTTGGGGAGGGGGAAAGAAGCAAGTCGTAGGGGGGAATAAAGAGAAGAAGGAACAAAGAAAAACAGAAAGATCAGAAGAATCTGCACTCACAGATATGTTCATTATACACTCTCCTATTCATCTGACACTCACGCTTACACCGAGCTCAGTGGAGGAGCTTTCTGTGACACGTGAGAGTGCCATGAATTTTTCAAAATGTTCTTTGTGTTCGTGTCCTTGTGACCTAATGTCAGAAAAAATAAATCATCAGAAATTCTAGTGTGTCTTAAATGCTAAAAGAACATGGTAGAAACCTACACAGTATATTTTCAGTAGTGCTATTTCACTGTAAAATGAGAAGATGTTTTCAGTGATGCTGTTGTTCAACAGCCTGACTGCAAGGCGGTAACAGACACATGAAGTTGCCACTGCAGGGAGTAAAATGCTATATTACCATTACAAGTTGGAAGACATCATTAAAGATGCACTAGACAAGATTTTATGTGGAAACATCAGTGGTGTCAGCACACACTAAATCACAGAGTGAGGCTGCAGCATAAGACCGAAGAAGTGTTCCATTTGCTTCATGCACTATTTGGCCCACTGGCTCAAACAGGAAGTGACAAAGTGAACCTGCCATGAGGATAAAGCATCTTAATGTGTATTCTAACAGACAAAACTCCACGCCAAGGAGAAAATAAAATTCACAAACCAGTGAATAAGAGTTAAAAGTGTGCGCATATGAAATCACTTTAATTGTCTGGTTTCCATAAATAACCACCTGCACGTGTGACACGCTGTTTCTTTAAGTACAGTTATTTAATTCTAATAACAATGCTTTGGTATGGCTTAGCTCTGAACCCACTGCACACATTAGACAAAGATAGTCAGTAGATGTTAAATATGGTGGAAAATTTAGCTTAAAAAACGTGATATTTCTTTTGGGAGTTAGTGGAGACAAAGAGAAACTCAGTACTTAGCTTACCATCACCGAGTGAGTCCATATTGATAATTTAGCAAAAGCTGTGTTGAAGTTCAAATCCTCAGCTGATTAAGCAGGATATCTATTATTTTTTAATAAACATTGCTGTAAATTTACCAGAGTTAGCCTTGGGATCATTTAAATATGATAGGAGAAAAAGAAAAAGAAGACATACCAAAAGCCCCAAAGTAAAGATGGCGATAGGAGAATAGCCAACTCGCTGCTGACAAAACTGATTATCAATCAACTGATATTCATTTATTTAACTGGCATTATTCTGCTCTCTGACGCTGACAGTGTTCCACTCTTACACACCTTTACTTTTAATGCAGAGTGACCAAAAGAGCTCTTCCTCAAAGAAATAATACGGTGCTGTCAGGTAAGTCCACTTTTAATTTGTTTTTTGTTTATCCTAGTGGTAATAAACCGACCAAATGTCGGAGGAGCCACATTGTGTAAAATAAGACAAATATACATGTATTTAACAAGGCTAAGTAAACTGTACTTCTGTAAAATTAAACAGTGCAGATAACAATATTTCATTTCATCATTGATTTTCAATGCTCTATTATACAATAATTACATAATAGTATGTAATCTATTAAAATTCCCATGACATGCCTTTGTACTAAAAAAAAAAAGAATATTTTAGAATTGTAGGGTCTTTACTTTATAATATCAAATAAAGACCCTGCTGGCATTTTACCCAATTATTAACATACTCGATATTATCAGTAAATATATACATGTCATCTTAATCTTCCAACAGTTAAGGAATGCTAAGTAAAAAAAAAATGAAACAAAGCAACTAAATATTTGAAGAAGAAGAAGAAACTGCAGAAATCTACCTGCAGAAATCAGGAGGCACCATGCCATAGACGTTGATCCTATCACACAGCTCCAGGGCTATAGCCATAGTAAACCAGCCGGTGCTCAACCAGGAGTTGGAACTCTTCCTGGAAGAAAAGACAAGCTTACCATTTTTACAACAATATACTGAGCACACTTCCTTCTTAATGCCTGTTCAGAAAAGATTAAAGACAGTAAAATCTTATATTTCGATTCCATGTGATCAGTCGCTTAAGAGAAAACCCTGTAACTGACTGTGTGACTGTTGATGCATGGACTGTTTAAAAAAAAAAGAAAAGAAAAATCAGTAAATAAAAACATTCATTCTGACACCGGCTATTGCTACATGAGAGCAGAAGTGACTGGATTACCATTCAAATGCAACATTTTTCATTCAGTTTTTCATTCTATTAGCTGATTGTTCACATGCAAATGAGTTTAGATGAATAGCTGCATTCACGACAGTGAGGTGTCTTTGTCTGCCTTTGTCTGTTTTGCGAGGTCACATTCAGCCATTTTTCACTTTGCCTGTCCCGTATATGCAAAGAGACAATCATCATGTGTTAAAAGTCAGGAAACGTGCCTTCGTTTCATATTCTCTATAAAAGCCAAGAACGTGAACACCTCTTAGGTAATTCAGCTTGAAATGTTTGATGATAAAATGTATTCTTATTTTCCAGCCGAGACTTTTGTGAGCTGTTTCTTTAAAATGTTATTACTTTTTAATGCAATATGAAGATCATGTTATTTCAGATGCAGGTTTGGGACTACAGTGCACGCATTTCACTTCCTGATGCCTACCAGCCGAAAAACACCCGTTAGCCTTTCCCATAGTAAAATTATACCTTTGCATAAAATGTACACTGGAGGTATCCCTCTGAAACCTTACACTGATGATGATGAAATGATGTGCTGCTCCCTGGAAATGTAACTATATGTAACTGGCCAATCACAGCCCATAATGGTTGTAATTGGCCAGATTAATACCACATATTTCTGCTGTGTACTGAATTCTGTACATAAACAAATAGAAAGCACTTATACGATTTTCTTACCAAGGATGATCTTTGTGATATATTCCCCTTGTGGCAAACTAAAAATGTAAACAATGACAACAGTTCTTTTGTGTGTTGTGTGTCTGTTGATTTCTTTTCACCTCTCCATCTCGTCCATTCAACTCCCAAAAAATATAAAACTCACAGACCCCGGACTCGTCGTGTGAATATTTACCTATCAATCCCAGTTTCCTTTTTAAATAGTTCATCAAACTTCAGCATCTTGATCCTGGAAATAATGTAGATTTTAAGTTTGGGTAGTAGCTGGTTTAAAAGCCTTAGGTTGTTGTAAACATTGCCTTTTCCATCACGTCTCATGCAACTGCTTGGTCCCCAGAAGATGAACACTGTGTCTTGGCTCATGTTGAGGAGCTGCTGTCTGCTCCGCAGCACCCTTTGCAGGCTGGAGTGAGCGATAACACGCAGGCTTGTGCGCCGACCGACGTCCTGCTGATACCCGAGGCTGGGAGCGTCGTTCATACGAACAATACACTCAGAGTGATCGATCTCGTCGCCCCTCTTGCTCCCAGTAAGTTGCCCAGAGCTGGTAACCAGGGCACAAGTCCTGCAGTGCATTTTCAGTGGCTGTGGAGTTCAAAGGTTAAAAAGTCAGATATCGTTGTAGTTTCGTTCAGATCATGTAATCAGACAAAGTGGTGGAACAGAAAAATCCAACCACAAGTCACAGATGGACTTAACAATTTCAGATAAATACGTTTAAAGCTGGCACTCCTTAAACCCAGATGTAGCTTCAGAGCGCGATCCTAACTTGATACTAACAAGATACTGTATTATTTTTACTTAGTCATGAGTGAAAATGTATCTTAAACACATGAAGATAAAAAAAAAGTGTGTTAAAAAGCGTTACAAGAGATTTCAGCAGGATTTAGTCTTTGACAACCAGAAACCAACAACATTTGCATTCTGTAGTTGTTGACATATTTAAATGTGGATGGTGGGAAATGAGATAGTATCAAGGTCAAGTCTGATTTTTTCTGAGATCCTCAGCTTGATTTTAAAATGTGGCAACCAAGAAAAGCTTAAGCAAGCTTAAAGCACTTAAAGCATCTTTGAGATTGGGGCAAAAGTGAGGATTTTATCACTGCAGTTCAAAGGAAATTCACGTAGTGCCCTTTCAATCAATGATTATAATTCGGATGCATCCAGACAGGTCCTGAATCAAGCAGTTAGATTTGTATTGAGCCACTCTGTCAAGCATTCTGTTATTTAAACAGTTGACAGTATAGAGCAGAGGCTATTTGACGCAGTACTTTCATTTTCTATCAACGTCACAAATTTATTCAGGCAAATAAAACCTCAGAGCAGTTTTCACTTAGAATAAAACAACATGAAACAGGGACTACATGCACTGGTCAAAATCCTGTTCATGCAAGCTTTTTTTCTGCAGCATTGGTAGTTCTTGTTTGGGTTTGAAATGCATGAACCAGGTATTCATGTTGTGGCATCCAACCATGTTTTTCAAACTTGAAAAATGCGAGCTCAGACTGAATGATCCGACAGCAAACACCCAGAGACTCTTCACATGAATTATTCCCCACCCTAATAGAGAGCTACATTGGCATTCTGAACTGTGCTCGGTACTTCACACTCCATCAGGTTCTGAGGTGGGAACGTGTGCGTGCGTGCATGTGTGTGTGTGTGCAGACAGGTGATTTTACCAGTGCCAGAGGCTGCACTGCTACCACAGCTATATTTATAATACACCCCCACTATCTCTGTGACCCCACGTTGAATGATTGCCTTGTGTGCATGTGTGTCTCTTTGTAAATGTGTGTATGAGTGCAATGTCTGGGGGATGTCTGTAAATCTGTGTGGCGAGTTCAATGTAGAATTTGCAACCGTCTGAAAAACATCCAGTTTCAAAACTAGTTGGAATTCCTTCAAACTAACACACTCAATAAGTCTTTGTTCGACGAGGAACAGTCGTCACATTTCCATTCTCCAGCAGATTTCCCCCCCCTGAAAATCATCCCTGTTGGGATGTGCACGCTCTCTCAATATCAGGTAGGTTGGAGCGAATTACACACTTGGTTGCACAAACACACCCTCCCCATCTTGGCTGGGAAGAATCACAGTCCTTTTAGGTCTTTCTTTCTCTGCAGACAACACAGAGAGAGAAAGCGCATTTTCCCCTAAGCCCTGTCCAAGCAATTCCTTCAAAGCATTGTCCAAATTATAATAATGTTAATAGTCAGGAAGGTGTGTTAAACAAGTAAAAGCCAATTGAAGGTTGCCAGGCTGGTGTCATAGTTTAAAGTGCCTGGGAAATGATAAAAGTGTCCTTGACAGTGATGCTGACGTACCAGCTCTGGCTCCCAGAGCTTCTGACAGCTTGATGTAGCTGGGAAATAAACACTTATAAACCCTGTATCACAGTGAGAGTGGCTTTCAAAATCAGAAGCAGAATATTTCAGAGGCCAGGCAGCTGAAGGTGCAACCCACAGACTAGTGAGTGGATAAATAAATGAATGGAATGTATTACAAGTAGTTTTCACTCATAATCAGCCTTGAATTACCTTTGATTTGTCTTTTGATTCGTGTAACAACCATCACTTTAACACTTGCTGACTCCTACGCGCCCTTATTCAGACTTTATTATGCAGACAGAAGGTTGTCTACCTTGATCAATAATGCACAACCTTTAAAGTAATACACTTTGCTGAATTAACATGACCCAAAAAGACACTAATTTCAACCGAGGCTATTCACTGATGTGAAGCTGACTGGATTACTGAGGTCCATATTGTTAAGAGCAGGACAAGAGGATGCAGTTCGGAGTATGGCTCTGGTTCCAGTCCCAGTCAATTACCGCCCACTCACTGACTCCAGACTAATCAGTATGATCCTGATTATACACTTCCCAGGGGAACCCAAGATCATAATTGCTTTGAGAGCAAACCCCATCAGTCAGTCTTTGACATTGAACAAGAGCTTCTGTTGTGCCTCCAGTCTCCAAATTCATGTCCACAAACCTACTCAGTTTGAAAAGGTTACATCACACAAACTTGTAGAAAGAAGTGTTGGGATGAGATATTTAGAGGTCAGCCAGAAGTGTTGACGAAAACCTGGGAAAAAAAATGTCTCTTGCTATCGTAATTTACCACAGATTAAACCCCAGAAAAGGAACATGAAGATTTACACCCGCTTGTCTCTCACCAGCAGTTTCTGACTTATCTTCTGGACTTTTGGAGCTTTGTTACGGTGCAACATTTATTTTGTATTGGTAAGTTATTTTGTTGGTTTTAAGTAAAGCTACTTGTTAGGTTTATGATCGAGATGTAGGGTTAAGGATGGAAAAATAGCATGGTTTAGCCAAGCAAAGCGCATTACAAAACTGAATTATTGATCTTATTACGATACCGTCAATCAGAGAATTTTTGTGCAATTGTTCATATGACTGATAGATATCCAGGTACAGTATATCTTCCACTAGTAGCCTGTCTCTTTTAAATGCCGGTTTTTAATAAATGCCGGTTTGAAAACATGTCATGACAAATAGACGCCAGTCTCCAATAGTAGCCGGGCGACCTTCGACCCTTCTTCTTCGTCTTTTTAAATTTTATTGGCGGTTGGCAAAGAACTGGTATGGAGTGTGACTGGAACGTCGCTCAAAGAAAAAAACCCCTCTGCGCTGTCGTCGGTCCTCCTGCGTCTCATCACTTGGCCAGCTGTTTCCAATCAGCTGTCATCTACGACCAGCGGCATTTAAGCTGGATGCAGCAATCATCAAAGTGGGATTATTACACTGAACTGGAACTGTCGGCTAGCGAACCTGCTAACTGTGATTTTCTGGTCTTTTACTTCCTCTTGAGGAGAGTCGGGCACAGAGAAGTTTCGGGGAGCACCACTCGTGCACTGGGCTACCACAGACAAGGAGACACTCGGGAGCAAAGGAGGAGCACAATTGGGAACTGCATTATTTGTGAACTGTTGGAATACGTTTTGGAGCACTGTAAGTAAACGCACCTCAGTCTAAAAACCGCGCCTGGGTCCTCTTTCCCTCTCACTTCCGCAACAAA
>VURO01036714.1:4318-16481 GCA_015108175.1 Pelvicachromis taeniatus
GAGGGGGGGGGGGGGGGGGGGGGGGGGAGGGGGGGGGGGGGGGGGGGGGGGGGGGAGTCTGATCACTACAACAATGGTGGAAAGTTCTCAAGAGAAACTCATCGTGTCATCAACTATAAAGCTGCCACTGCTGTTATGGTCGCAACACACACACACGATACCGTTTCCTCCTCAAGTGTCAGTTTCTGTTGTGCAAAAGTCTGTTCTCACAAGGAAGATATTTCAGGAATGATGCTGATGCAATTTACACAACAGTGGATACACTTTTTAATCTTGATACTCACAGCGAAAACAAAGCCTCCATGAGCCTGCTTCTGCTGGCTCAGGGAGGTTCTTTCTCCCTGCCGTCACCAACTGCTATGAGATTGCCCGATTGTCAATTACAACATAAAGTACACGGCAAGATGGGCCAATGTTGTAGACATGACTAAGATTAAGTTGTGGCATTTGATGTAAGAAAGAGAAAAATCACAGAGTTTACTGGCACACAAAACCAGACTGGTTGTGTACATAACCAAAAACAAGCTGGACTGCTTTGACCTTTGTCCTTAAATACGCACAGACACAATAACCAAGGAAGGAGATCTATTGACAACTGGGCTGCTTTCACAAAATACATGGCGCTGTAAAATAGGACTTTCCTTCAGATAACCTTTTTACGCACAACATAGTCAAACGATGCTTACGTCAGTGTGTGATGCATCATACTGAGATCCAAACCTCTGAAATTACAGTTGACTTAGGCCTGTTGTAAAACAAATAAGTCATTTAGATGATGTAAAGTGTCAATGACAAGAAATCCTACAATTGTCATTTTATTATCACAGGGAAGGTAAATCCAGTGTGTTTATTACCTAATACACGATCAAATGTGTTGCTCGTGGGTTCAAACCAAAACATGCGAGTTTCTTTCAGCGTTTTTTATTGTACTTGTAATGTTGGTTCTAATATAGGAGCTGATTTTTGTGTAAGTATAATGCAAATAAAAACTAAGAAATGGAAAAGAAGAACAGGAAAAGAAGTTGAGCTGAACTCTGTTCATGGAAGAGGAGATGTGTATCTTTTAACTGGATATACCTGCAGTGCACGTTCAGCATAGTGGTGTGTGTGCAGCAAAAACAAGAGGGTGAAATTTTCTTTTGAGACTTGGTTTTGTCTTTAATTTCTGAAGCCATCAGAACACATTAAAGCTTTTGAACAAGTTTAAGTAATCGAGGACAGGTAAATATTATTAGACTATGCAAAATAAAGTTTAGAGGCAAACATCAGCTGGCATTGAACAAATTAATGTAGTCATTTGGGCATACCGACAGTTTAAAGCAAACACTTTATGACCCATTTCTGTTTAACAGGTGGCTGGTGTCATTTTATATCTGAAAACAAAATCTGTGTGCTGCACATGAGTCACTTGGGGCATTTAAACTTTCTGCGACCACAAGTCCACTCGGGTCTGAGTGACCACGAAGGTCCGTATCGACGTCCAAGTGCCAGCCAGTTTTCTGTCATCATGTGACTTTACACTGCAGTGCACCAATACGTGTTACTTCCTCTCTGTGATTGAAGTGGAAAATAACAGGAATGCCTACTTAGCTATTATGTCGCCAGCTGCCCGTGTCTATGTCCAGAGTATAAACGAGGGCTCACATACTGCTCGGTAGCAGGGTGTGGCCAGTTCAGGTTCCCTTTTCAAGTTTTTCATAACACTTTATGAAGAAAGTAGGATAATTGATATACTAGCAAACCTAGTAGCATCTGCTCAACAAATAGTGTGCATATATTACAGGAGACTTGATGTGAAAAGTTTCAGAAACACCTAAGACAATAAAAGTAGTTGCTACATTTGTTTTATGTCAGTAATCAAGGAACAAAAAGCAATTCTGCAGAGTAACAGTTGTTCTGGATCGGATGTATCTGATATATGAGATGTAATTTCACAATAGTGAAACGAAAATCCTATTCCACCATGTCACATGAACACAACTTGGACTGCCAATTCATTCCTTTGTAAGCACTAAAGGAGGTCCACAGCCAGTGGCAGCACAGCCAAGACCTGGTTTCTACTTTCTACCTTCCCCGTCTTTAGACTTATACATCACCGCCAACATTAACACACTCACAAAAAAAAGCTTTCATGTTACCTGGAGATGTTCAGTGGAAGAGCTGCTCAGTTCGTCTCCAGACTCAGAGTCATTTGTACGTCTATCTTCACCCGCAGAGTCACAGTATTGGGTGCTGTCCACATCCAGCGACGTCCTGACCAGTTCTGGGGACCTGGCTCGACTGTGGGGCAGGGTGCTGGACCCTCCTTTGTAAGGGGGTGGTGGGACACCACCATGGAGAGCTTCAGCCAGAGTTTTGTCATGATCAGTGGGAGAGGTGGGGGCATGATGGTGGTTATTGTCCCTGTGCTGAATAGGGGGAGTGAATTTAGCAGAGTTTCCCGTTTGTGCTGAGGGGGAGCGCTGATAGTTCAGCGATAGTTCAGGATGATTGTTCAGTCCCAGATCCAGATTGTTTGGTTTTACCCAGCGTGCACCTGCACTTTGTGAAGATGTGTTACCAGTAGCGGGGGGAGGATGCAGGATCGGTTTAGGGGGTGGCATGAGGGCTTTGCGGACTTCTCGGACATATTGAGCAGGTACGTAAAAAGCTTTAGACCCCTCCTCTTTTTTCACCTGCCACCAATCGTCATTAGTTTTCTTGACTAACATGTAGCATTCCCCCTGTTGGATCTTAATGAGTCGCTCTTTAGACTTATACTCATAGTCGTACTCTACCTCGATATAGATCTGGCCAGGGGCAATAGGCAGATCTGCCATGATGCCTCTTACTATCCACCAGGCTGTTCACCCCAAAAGAAAAATATTTATTACCATGACTTCATCAGTAGACCTGGGGGGGGGGGAAAGAGATTAGAGTAAATATACATTTAATTTCAGTGAGAATAAATGTATTTTTTAAAATTCTGTGTTTATTATATATACACCTCGGGTGCCACGACGGTCTGATATTCTAATGTGATCTAAAATCTAACAGGACATACTTTTATCATTTTTCTCACAGATTGAAACTAAGTATTAAATAATAATGTTAATAAGGAGCATCTCTGCAAATATTGCAAAATACTAATTTAAATAGAGTAATCTAATCATTTTTTAAATTTTTTATCCTGTCTTCCTTCTTTCACCCCAACCGGTCGCAGCAGATGGCCGCCCCTCCCTGAGCCTGGTTCTGCTGGAGGTTTCTTCCTGTTAAAAGGGAGTTTTTCCTTCCCACTGTCGCCAAAGTGCTTGCTCATAGGGGGTCATATGATTTTTGAGTTTTTCCACTGTAAGTATTATTGTAGGGTTGTGATTTGGCACTATATAAATAAAATTGAATTGAAAATTGAATTGAAATAATCTCAACCGTCTCATTAGTGAGGTTTTTTCTTGAAAATATACTCCATCCACTCTCTTGGAGTGAAAACTGATCAAAGACTATGTTTTCCAGGTGAAGTCCAAGGTGGTGGAGCTAGACTAAAGTCAAACAATTTCTGTGACCACCATTACAGGGACCTGCCCGCAGAGGTGGTAGATCAGAGACTTTCTCGCCAAATATAATTTGGCATACCTAAATATTCCTGATTGTGCCACCTAATTAAAGTGTATGTATAAAGGAACTCTTCTTATTAACTTTTCTAGTCTTCCCATTGTATGCGGTCATATTTAAGCAAAACGTTTTTCTGTATAAGTGACCGTTGAAACAATAAAATGAATAAAACCTTTTAATGGCTTTGTTATTATTTTTTTTTTACATTGTCATTAAAACAACGTGTTTTCATCTAACAAGTTTAAGGAAAAATGAAAAAGGTTGTGTTTTTATGTGTGAGAGATGCAGCAGCATAAACTTAAATTAAAACTAATAATGAACATTAAAACCATTAAAAAAAATCTTGAGGTATAGAGTCAAGTCAGAAAATATTTATTCCCTTGTCCTTTCGCGTAATCAAAATAAAGACAAAAACAAGAGTGCCACTGGAAGGCTGACACTCTGCTAACCCAATCAGAACAAACAAATAAGATATAAACTGAGAAGATTTAATCCTCTTCGAGGCTGAATGTACCGTCCAGCTCAGAGCTTCAAAGCCGCACGTAAGATTAGACGGAAGGAGTGGCAACAGTAACGTGAGTCACGCTGCCGTCTCCCACTTACTCTGTGTTTTTATGTCTTATTCTATTTCTTCTTCCTTTCTAAGGACAGCTTGTCCAGCAGCTATTAGGGCATCTTGGATTAGCTAAATCACACAGTTTCCTGTTGAAGTCACACGTGTGCGCGCACATTCGTTACATAATCAGGTGATGCTGTAGTACACCTTTTTATTAAAACAACAACAACAACAAAAGACAAAAACACCAACATAAACAACACGATTTATTTAATGGAGTTGAGCCTTATATTAAAAGAAACATTTATCAGTAGTAAACTTCAAGGCCAACCTTGAGTTAAACAGTAATACACCCAAACTATTAGATTAAATAACATGAGTGCTTCCTGGTTGGACCTTACTGCTTCGGGGTACGACTGAGCACAGCCTGTTTTGATAGAAAGAGACACCTCAGCTGTTTAGATTTTAAATTAACATGAAAATAAATATATTATGATCAAATAAGTTTAACAGTTCAAAGAAACTACAATCTTAGACTACCCTCGAGTCACGTCTCACTACAAAAAGAGATTTAGTCTCAGTTCTCTCTTTTTGCCTCAGGTACATGACAAAAATGACTAAATCACTTCTGACTAGTCACTTTAAGAGACAAGTGTCAGCTGAATGCCTCATATGCACAATATAAAAAAAAAAAAGTGCAATAACTACAAAGATAAATTGTTGCAGACTGCAGACATTAACTAGGGCACAAATATTTGACTGAATATGTTTCTCAAATGTTGGCAAACTTAATAAAACAAAGACATTTAGAGGCCTATAAACTTTAAGCTATCCCAGCTGTCATGGGATGACGACCGGGGTACGCCCTGGACAGGTCGCCAGTCTATCACCGAAAGTCAGACAAGCATTCACCATCAATTAGACTAACATGCAGTGCAATCTATTCTTTGTTTTTTTATTTATATGTTAAGCAGAAATGCCAGTCACTTACACAAAAGTAATAAATTAATAAACAAAACGCATAAACTGAGCCTGAGCTTGGTAACCGACGATACCAATCAGTTGCATCTCTGATAACAATGAAAATATTAAAGCTACTGGGACATCAATGTTTATATTTGCAGTATTAAATAAAGTATGAAAAAAAAAATCAACAAATCTCATTCCTTCCTGTTTAATGTAATAGTCCAAATCAAATTAGTCTACGGTCCCCAGGCATCCGAAACCACGAGATGGTTAAAGGACCTGTAATCTCAGCCGTGAAAATATTTCAAAGACAGTGCCATAGTCAAGCGAACTCGCTCGATGACGTTACAGGCTAATGCAGAAGGAGCAGCAGGATATTGCAATGACAGTCAGAACTGCAATCCTACAAAATTATCTGTGAGTTACATCATTATCAAATCAAGAATATGCCTCTAAGGACAATCAAATCTGCCTTCATATGTATGATGGAGACAGACAGACAGGCCTTCATCATTTGGGCTTTTCTAATCAGAGTGCATTGTCACTTTTTTTTCTCCCCTCACTAATGAGACAGACTGTAGTGTTTCCTATAAAGGCTGGGTGATTTCTCTTTAGTTTGACAGTCCTATTGTCCCTGTGAGATTGCCAATAACTGATACCAGTGCCACCGGGGCAGTTAAGGAACAGTCGTTAAACTAACGTTACCCACCCTCCACAAACACACGCACACACACTCACAAAAGAAAAACAAAAAGCACACATATATACAACAGTGCTCCCTCACCAGCAGCAGAGAGAAACACACAAACTGACACAGTTGTGTCATGTGGCTTACAGAAGAGAATGGAAGCAGGCTGCACATGTATTTGACATAAAACAACACATTATATACTTTATCAAATCACAACAGAAGTCACCTCAAGGCGCTTTATACCATAAGGTAAGGACACTACAATACTACAGACGAAACCCCTACAATCAGATGACCCTCTCTGAGCAAGTGCTTGGCAACAGCGGGAAGGACAAACTCCCTTTTGACAGGAAGATACCCCGGCAGAACCAGCCTCTGGCAGGGAGGGTAGCCACGAGTGGTTGGGGGTAAAATAATTAAACTGCTCTCAGCTGAACAGCTGAAACAGTAAGTAACATTAACAACATTAACAACATTGAGTAACACGAAGTCACTCAGGCAGTTTTATATGTGTAAAAACATTTATGTGTCTCTCATCCATCACATAGTCTTTCAATATCACACTTACATACCAGGAAAAGGTGGGAAAAATTTGCATCTCTGCAACAGTAACTAACACACCAATGATCCATGAAACTATAGCGAGGCAACCATCTACAGCTGGTGACATAAGCCCACAAATTCTGTGGAAACACTGGAGTGGACACCAGACAAAGCGCAAAACAAATAGTGGTCACTCTAAAGACTGTTGTGGTTGTAATACTGTCCTGTGAATGCTTAATGCGCATATCCCACACGCATTAACCAGCATGAGCTACACTATTTTAAAACCACTTAATTAATCAAAAAGTAGTTTCCACTGGGTGTCACCATTAAAGCTGCAGCTCAACATAAAATGTGCGGTTGGCAGCTATTACCTAATAATAAGCATTGCGCTTCTGTTTACCTTCAATCGTGTATCAGCTTAATAAATATCTGTGATTAGGCGAACAGTGCCTGGATTACTGCTGATGCAGTGACTGGAGGGATAATATCACCACAGATTAACTCGAGGGTTCAGGCTAACAAGTACTGAGGGAAATCTCACTGAATCTGTCATCTGAACAGAAAGTCCATTAGCCAAATGAAACAAAACACTGCATCTGGTGCCAATTCACAGCTACACACAGAATAACAGCAGGGTAACAAGGAATAAGACTGTGTGATGGTTATAGCATGAGTAGTAGTGGCAGCTTTCCTTGTTAACATCCTCAACCCTCACGCTGAAGGAATGGAGTCGAGAGGCTAGAAATACTTTATATCATTATTTCCTATTTTATTTATTTTTTTAAAAGAGAAAAAGTAGTTAGAGTCAAGGAAAAAAATATGATGAAACCAAATGTAAAGGTAGAAAACTAATACCATTTTTTTTTAAAAGGATGGATGGATGGTTTAATTGAAACCTATTGCTTTAACCATGAAATCAAAAGGCAGGAAGCTAAACACTGCTGACAAACACAGTTATACTGATCAAATTTCAATTAAAACAATCAGAATTTGCATTTGTTCATTAGTTTGTGAGAGCTTTTCCTGGCTCAAAATGGGCCTTTGTAGGTTTACAAAGTGTCTTTGTTAACATACTTATCATAAATCTGTGCATTTTCCTGTCATTAGTGTCCAAACATATGGATTTTAATAATAAAACCCTAGTTAAATTAACTATTTTTATTACAATGCTGAGGACTTTTCTTTGGGGGAAGGCCAAAAAATTCTTCGGGGAAAAAAAGCCAAGATTTGCTGAAAAAAACCAAGAGTATACATAGTGTAGCTTTAATGGTCAAGACGCTGGTGACAATGGTTAAAACAAACAAACCAGAAACTCAGGGTGGGCAGTCCACTTGGCACAACCAGTTATGGCGAGGCGAGAGTATAGAGGGTCAGATAGAAAAACTCTGCACAGAGTTCAGATGCACAGCCTCCTTCTTTCTGGGAATAATAACTGAACAAATGGCATGCCTAACCTGCTCATTATTCAAATACTCTACAAGCATCGTTTGTCCAGTAATGTTCTCGAAGTGGCTGGGAACTTTGTGGAGACAGTGAGATGAGATTTCATTTCCTGCCATCTTTCCACCCCTTGCAGGGTTTTGGTCTTCCCTCAAAGAAAAACCACATGGGTCATAAAAATCTAATCTCAACCAGTTTATTTTTCCAACGTGAGGTTTAATTTACTCAAGCATGAAACACATTTTTGCTCATAATCAGCCAGAAATAACAGGAACAAATGTAGACAACGGACTCTTTGTCTTACATATGTGGACCAGTCGTATTCCTGTTTTCCACTAGTATCTACTCAGATTTTACTCTACTCGACTTCTGTCTTTTTACATTACAACTGAGTGCCACCTTAATGCCTTATATTCAAAGTGACCCCCGAAAGGCCCATTTTGATTCAGAAAAAAACATAACTTTGACTGTTTCCTTCTCACCGTTTTTAAATTTTAGAAAGATTTTAAACCAGAGTACAGCTATTAATTACTAAGTCAGGTCAACTTTAAGCAATACAACGTGAAACGTGTAAAACCAACAAATAATTTAAACTTTGTGGGTTCCTTTTGATTATGTAGCTGCATTTTCTTTTTTAAAGTGATGATCAATTTTTAAAAAGCAGAAAAAAATGCAATGCCTCCGTGAGTGTCTGGCATGGTGCTTCTGAAACCTTTTGAATTAAAATGAGAAAGACTACAAACAAAACAGACAATCAACTTAATGCTCCTATTCTTCATACTGAAAGGTCTTTGGAAGATTAACTACCTGGGGGTTGTTGTCTCTTTCACTTATCCCCCACCAAGATTAAGCTACAGCTTCAGTGCTGCTATTTAGCAAACAAATCTTCTCAGAGTCCAATCAGCAAAATCAGAAGACGACCCTTAATTCGGAGTGATGGTAATAAGGTTTGCAGTGTAGATGGGTGGGTCCCATAAAAGCAGGACCTCAGCTGAAGTGTGTGGAAGTGTTGGAAGTGATATGTATGTTTAGAAATCCGCCGCTGTAAGCACATGCAGGAAACACACCCTCACGTTTTCTCTTGCCTCAGCAAAACAGAAATCAGCACACTGGAAATACTCTCTCATTGTGAGCACATTAAATAGTTCTAGTGAAACAGGGACGAGTGAAGCACCAGCAGCAGCACCACCAGCAGCGGTGGCGAAATTCCTCTGCATCGAGTCTCACGACTCACGACGAGTCTCATGACTCTTGTTAGCCAAGTTCAGACTGTCGATTCAGAGCAGGGCTGCTAATAATTAGTTTAAGTTATTTTCATCAGAGAGTGCAAATCTCATTCTCATTGTGGAGGCATTTAAAGAGAAGGGAACGAGGTTGGGGATAGATGGTAATCAGCCGCGCCTTCCTCATTTAAGCACTAATACAGGGTGAGAACATGAACTTTTCAGAAACACAAGTTACTCAATTTATTCCACATCACGGTCTAAACTCCTGACAGCAAGTTGTGTGTGATAATGTTCCTGCTTCTATGGCTTTAAATATGATTAGGATAACTGTGAATCCCCCCCTTTTGTTCCCTTCATCTATTTTATACAAAAGCCAAAACATTTACTTTCAATATAATGTTTTCTTTGGTCTTTTAAACATGAAATCTTGCTATAAATGATTTGCCATTTAGACTATGCTGTATATTTAAAAACAAAAAAAAGGTAGGTGTAATAAGCCAGAGCTTCAACCCACACTTTAAATAGTGTGCATTCTTTCAATTTAATCCACGTCTTTGCTGTTGGACATTTATTTTTATAGCTTTGGTTGTTTGCTTTTCTCTTACTAATGAGCAAAGAAATATCATTATCATTTTCCCGTCAGCCTCACAAGCAACGTGTGGCTCAAAAAGACGAGGTAATCAATGGCTGTATTCTACACTATGAAAATGACCCGCTTTAAGAGTTTTAACAGTGACTGGAGGAGGAAAAATGGAAATGCATGAGGCCATGAAGACAAATCTGTGCTTCCATTTATCTTTAATAAATTTACTTACTGCAAAGAGAAATGTGGGAAATATACATTAAAATAAAAATTAAAAAAATACTGATTAACTAAACCTACAACCAGCTTGTGTGTAGTTTTTAAGTTGGATATATAATATGGAGAGAAATATGTCTCGCAAGGGTTACAAATGCATACGGCATGATCCATGAGCATACACTAAGATTAACAAATGTGTGCAGTGATTTGTGTGTAACGTTTGAGGACTCACAAGCGCGTGCTTCGATGAATCAAATAAGCTGCTGCTACATCCTGAAATGTTTTTACGTGTAGTTAAATTGCTTTGCATCTGTGTGTGGATGGAAACGTGCATTTGTGAGTCCTCAAATGTTACACCCAAATCATTTGTAAATCTTCATTTACACTTGTGGATCATACGTATGCATTTGTAAGCCTTTCCAGACATATTTTTCTCCAATGCACTCTCAGCATCAGTTACTTGTCTCATGCAACCATATTCTTCGCTCCACATTTAGTTTGCTGGGATGTGATCAGCCTCGTCTTAATCAGTATTTTTATTACAACTGACTGGCGGCCCCACACAGCAGGTGGGTGGGATGTCAGATCACAGATATCTGCTCTCACTGACATCACACAGAGCCAAGGGCAGAAAAAAGACCAGAGTGTTTAGAGTCGTCTGAAATGTGATATTTTGGCTCTTAGGTAGTAGTACAGGTTGACCTCATTATTAGAAACTTTGGTCACATCCATTAGAAATATCCAGCTTTGCAACACAACGCCCGATCGCTCTGGCCTGTGGGCGCCGATCAGATGTAACAGAACATTAGCATGAGTCTTGCAAAGCACTAATTATTTTCCACTGGGTCATTCACTGTTCAGATGTCAAGAGTACAAGCTTGTGTTTGCTCTTGCTGCCAACAACAGCTACCAAAAGAGGCTGTGACGATGGAAATAACGGGTGGACAGAGAGGAAGCTGAGCAAAGTTGAATGGTGCTGCTCCAGGTTAACTGGTGAGTCTCTTTGGCTGTGCCAAGACCATAGACTGCATATCTGTGACACTGCAACCTTACAGGCATCCTGATTGGCTGTTTAAAGGCAGTTTCTTAAAATGGGTATAGGTATTTATGTTTATGTCCAAACCCACTTCACCACTAGAAAAACTAAAAATGTGGTAATAATCAGGGATGCACCATATATCAGGTATTTGGATCCAATATCAGTCTGATCCCACCTCACAAAGTTAGACCGTTTTAAGAGAAATGTCTATTGAATATTAAATTCTATGTTGTTAGCTGCAGCACACTGGTTGCAAAAAGTAGAGGTAAGTTAGCATGGAGGAAGCTAAAAGCAAAGCTTCAGCAGTTTTGGTTCAGTTTGATACTTGGTAAACCTTTACTGTGTTCATGTTTTGTTTTTTTAAATCATCTAAATTGTCATCTAAATAATGCATGCAGTTCCTCTCACTTACTCTGGCTCTTAAATGTCCCATTTCGGGCCATTGGACCCTGCAAACAGCTTGAGAAAACCCCCTAAAACTCAAGCGCATTAACTGACCCTCAGCACAAAACCAAAAAACCCAAAAAGATAAACAAACTCACAGACACCAGAGGACCACAAACACATCTCCAAATGAACTAAGACTCTGTCAAACATGTAAATAAGCAATGGTCTGTTTCCAGATTTGTGTGTCAATGTTATATTTAGACTGCCTCTAATCACATTTTGCTTTTCACTTGTTTGGAGCAGCAAACAAACAGTTGCCAGCAAACAGCTCAAAAACAAAAGCCAGGATAGTTTCAGAATGGGGGATAAGAGAGGATATAAAACAGACCATTTAATGTTTAAAACTGATTCTCGACGTATCTATTTGTAACAAGCAGAACCAGTGCACCATGCCCTTTGCACAAAGAAGCCACCAAATATAGACCCAAGCTGCCTCAAACAGCCTGGATCCAGCATTGGCTGTCCTACTTAGACACTGGCTCTCATCATTTTTTTTCTTGAGAAATCAAAATCAGCTCTCCAGGGTATCCCCCAGCCCACATCACTGTTACAGCCACAACCTGAACCACTTCGACCAACCACGGCCAGCTATACACATTTTAAGCAAAACACAAATAAGGAACATGCATGCCGACCACAACAGGAGGGTTTACAGAAAATCTCTTCCGGAAGATTTTCTCAAACCCATCATTGCAAAAATAAAGGAAATAAAGAACAGTTCAAATGCTTTAACTGTCTCTTTAAATTGGTTGCTTTTTCACTTCATAAACAAATATTTGTCTTTATTTTCATAAATCGCAGATTTTTTAATTGTAATTATTAATTTTTTTTTTTTTTTGGGGGGGGGGGTTTTGGCAAA
>VURO01036714.1:20522-31658 GCA_015108175.1 Pelvicachromis taeniatus
TCCAAAGGGTTAAAAAAAAAAAAAAAAAAAAAAAAAAAAAAACCCCCCCCCCCCCAAAAAAAAAAAAAAAACAACAACAAAGAACAAAAACACAAGAATGCTACACCCCCAGTTAGATTTAGTTAAATAAACCCTTCCTCCAGATGATGACAGAAGATCATTGTGCAATTATAGACCCCGCTCTCCCTGACTGGCTGATCAGCGGCGAAGGTCTAACCCATCGACTGAACGCTCCCCCACCTGCACCTGCCCGTCGTCACCCCCCACTTTGAAATAGAAATCTACACCATCCATGGAACAAAGAAAGACATACAGTACATAAAACCCAGCGTGACACACTGCAAATTTACAACTGAAAGGGGGGCACATACAGTCACAGGTCTTTTAACCTATAAGGTGTGGGGAGGGAAGACGGAAGAAGCGAGGCACCCTTGAAAAGAAAACATGACACTGCAGGGATTCAACAGTCAAACTAGAAACAAGAACAAAAACAGAAGAGGTCCTGAATACGCGAGTGAAAGGAGATGAGTTACCGACAGGGACCCAGTGAAGACGGGACGAGCATCGTGGGCTATTTCCATCTATACACTTGCAATCTATGTGCTCCAATGTGCAGAGAGATATTAAACAGCTTCCATTAACACGTCATTATTAACCACTGAGAGAAGTAAAAACAGTACATTTAGCTACGTAGCATAGGCTGTGCTAAAAGGTGGAAGTCTGTCGTGTTAACCGGATCCTCCTCCTCCTCCTTCTCTTTTCCCTTCATTCTACATTCTTTGCATCCTTCTCATGAAGCCACCATTAACGAGTATAGTTTTTTTTTTTTTTTTTAAACTTAATATTAAAAACAGTTGGCCTCCACAGGTAAATACACCTAACGGTACACTGTCGCACGTCCTCTTGGCTTTATTTTAATCCTCGTGTGTGGCCTCCTCTCTCCAGGGAAACGTGTGCAGTAGTGCCAATTTTACAACTGTACAACACGATCGGACAGAACAGTAGTGCTCGACGCCATCTAGTCAATTCAAAACATTTTTTTTGCAGGTTTTTTCTCTATTTCCCTTAAAGAAGCATGTAAAATCTACCCAGAGAAAAGTGTGGTTAACGACCAATGATAATAATAATAATAATAATAATAATTATAACAATGAACTGTACAGAGGTTAGCTTTATAGGGTCAAGCCGTTTCTCACTGTAGGATCTCCTCTTTGTTTTTTTTGGTCTTTTTTAGTTTTAGGTGTTTATTTCTATGAATTTTTTTGATCTTTCGACCGTTACATTCAGCTTGGCACAGTGCAGAACTACTCGCACGACGACAGATGACGACAGATGATGACAGACTGTGCAAAACAAAACCAAAATAATAAAAAATAAAAATCAACAAACCCGAAGCTACACATTCGAGTTGCGTTGCGGTTTCGCTCGCAGAGGCTGCGCTCAAGACTGCGTTTGGTTGCCTGAATATGAATATTATCTTGGCTTTTTGTAAATTAAAACTGTTGTCTTCTTTCTTTTATTATATCCAGTAAGAGAAAAAGAGATAAGTCATGATTAGAACTTCAGGGGGGGAGAGGGGTGGGTAGGTGGAGGTGTGGTCAGGGGGGCTGGAGCTGTACAAGCTGGGAATATTTATATATATATATTTATAATTCAGAAACTCCTTCGTGTTTCCAAAGCAGCGACGAGGAGTCTGTTCGCTGTAATGGAATGACAGGTTGTCGGGGTGGGCGGGGGGTGATGTTGGCTTCTTCTGTGGTGTTGTCCTTCTCTTCTGCTGCTCTTCAGCTACATATTAAAAAAAATATATATATATAAAAATTAGTGAAGGGCATTAGTGAATACTACTTTTCAGTTGTACACAGGATTAGGATTTAACAGGATTTCGTCAGTACTCAGAAAGTCTACCATGCCTGCCTTTAGACGCGTTATCGTGTACTTTTAGGAAATGCTGTGTCAGCCAAAAAACAAACCAACAAAAAAAACCCTAAAAAATACTTACTTCTTGTCAGGCTTGGTGCTGCCCCCTCCTCTGATGGACACCGTCTGGCTGTTCTGGTAGAAGCCTCCTGCACTGCGGTTGATGTTGGGGTGGGTGGGGGATGCCACTGGCTGCTGCCCAGGCCTGATGGGTTTGGCTGAGGAGACGAGGAAGACAAGTTACCTTTAGAAGACTACAGTTTGCTTTATGACAGACTGCCAATCTGAGCATAACGTCTAGAGAGATAAAACAGAAAAACTCAGATTTGGTATCAAATAATTGAGAAATCCAGTAAATGAATTTAAAAAAAAAAAAATTAAATTACATCAACACAAAGCTATTTGAAGCGTTCTAAGTAAATTCAGCTTTCTATTGAAATTATATTCATATACAGGTTAGAAAAATCTTCTGCTAAACAGCAACACAACATGACGTTCTGCTTTGAGCCACCACAAAATAAAAATTTGGACTTTCTGTCCTAAATAAAGGAAAAATGTTGAGGGATGTCCCGCCCTGTTCATTCCTACTAACCAATCTGGGCTGAATGTCCCCTCCTGGCCATGTTCTTGGCCCTGACGGCCTCTTTGATGCGGTCCACTTCCTGCTGGTAGCGCTTGCGATCGCGGGCGGCATTCTCCTTGGCTTCCTTCAAAGCAGACTCCAAGGCCTTGACCCGCTCAGCCGTAGCTCGAAGACGCTTTTCCAGTTTAGGAAGCTCACAGCGCAGGTCTGCATTATCACGCACCAGCTGCAAATCATTTAGTCATTTTAGCTTCATGCTTAAGTGCCAACAAGGGAAGAGGGGAAGAGCTAAGGCAGGCAAACAAAAATATCGCACGAACCAAAAACACACGTTGATGTGCACATCTGCATCGTACCTGTTTGTGAACCTTGGTGAGCTGTTCAAGATTGTTCTCAAGAAAGGAAATTTTCTGTTTCTGCGCTGCACTCCCACCTGTGTCATCCGAGTCCATCTCAGCGCTCTGCACAAAATAAAAAACAAACAGATGTGACTCATGAACAGGGATGAATATACATGCCTCCCATCTGTTACCACATCCTTGTTTATTGCTGCATGTAATGTTCGGTGTGCTCCACCTTTTTTTAAAAGATCCAAATTCTTCTCTACAGACATAAATATTTCTTTGTAAGCTGCCCGTCATCCTCTGAATGCTCACCTTTTTTACTCGGGTGGCCAGGTCCTGGACAAAGAGTTTCCTCAGGTTGTGCAGAGTCTGCAGCTCTTTAGCCTGAAGCAAAAACAGAAAAATGCATTGTAAACTCATCTGCAGGAATAATGAAACAAACATGGCGTGTTTCCCTCAGTTGATTCCCATTTTTAATGTTAGTGCGTTTGTATGCAAATGCAGGCACAAGCATGCCTTCATAACATGCTCCACTCAAAATAATTTAACAGCTGAGCATTTTGTGATAAATTAATCATGTAGCAATAGAATCAGCTGCCCAATGTTTCTTCAGCACCACAAATCATCTTCAAATCCACAGCAATGGACGGCAGGCTTCTGCTCCTCAGCCTCGGAGAGACCTCAGCATAGCACAGTTTTCCATCTGTTGTATGTTCTGACTCGAGTGGCCCACTCACTTTCAGAGGACTTCCAGAGCTGAACAAAGGCTGCAGTCCAACACAGAGCTGGACTGTGGTAAAACAGAATGACAATGACAACCGCCACTACAGCGAGCCAGCAGAAGAGGAAACCGGGACTAGATTGCTACTGATTACCAAATTTTCAAAATAAGATTGTGGGAGTTCAGTATAAACGCAGATGGCATCGTTCTCTTGGGATTAACAAAACAAACAAACAAAAAAAGCTAAGCTGAGTAGTCAAAGACACCTGGTCAGACTGTCCAAGTCTATTTGCAGGAAACATGTATGTGTTTATGCGTTTTATTTATCAAACAACTTTGATGAACTCACCACAGTCTCTTCCAGACCCTTCAGGTCCTGTCTGGCCTGCTCCCTCCTGTCCTGCATCACCCTGCAGGACCAAAGGAACAATAATACATCAAATATGAAATTAGAAAAAACAAAACTGCACGTTGACAGAGTTGTGTTTTGTTGCACCTTGTAAGCGAAGAGAAATACAAACAGAAAACATACGTGAGCTCGTGCAGCTTGCGGCTCTTCTCCTGGTCGGTGGATTTGAGCTTCTCGTGCTCCACTCTGAGCCTCTCCTGCTCCAGCATGATCTTCTGATTTAGACTAGAACAAAATAAAATCATAATCAGAGTATGTCTCAGTCAAAATATCCAAGTCCTGAGTGCACCTTTTCTACTCTTCTCATGAACCTACATGCAGTTTCAATTAAACTCTGCATAAATATTTGTCCCGCTGTGGGTTTCCATGTCCCACTACTGCATCTATGTGAGCACAGACAATGACTGACAACAAAGGCCTTACTCCTGCAGCTCAGTGATGAGCTTCTCCTTGTTGTCCAGCTCATCTCTCAGGCTGCTGATCTGTTTCTGATGAGCTTCACGATGGGAGTGGATCTGCTTCTCCACTGCTTCCTGAACACAGACATAAACAGATAATCAGATTAAAATCTAAGGAAAGTTTCACTTACTAATAACAAGCAAAATGCTAATGAAATACAAAAAGTTACCAGAATGCCATTTAGCATTAGCATGGGAGTATATGACATATTTTAGTAGCAATAGTCAGCCAAAAGCCACCACTGAGAACATTTTATGTAGCATTTTATTCACCCACAATTGATCTCACACTATTATATAGCAGGACAAAATGAGACTCAAAGGACCACTTGTTCTTAATGTCTCTTCTGGCCATCATCAGCTGATGTGAAACAGCCAGCTCAATAATGGTAAAAACATACACCAGCGCAGAAATAAGACAATAAAATTGGGAAATAGAAATTAAGAATAAAATACTGCAGGTGAGTGTGTAATTCTCCTCTGCAGCTGTCAACAATAAAATCGTTCCCAAAATTAAAACGTTGATTTTTTTTTTAAACATCCTGTTTATTGGAAATGAGGAACATACCTTGACTTCATTGGCAGTCTGGATCTCGTTCTCTTTCTCCATAGCATGGACTTTCTCTGCATAATAGAAAACAAGTAATTCCCCATTATTCACTGACATCAAAAGGACAAAGTGCTGAATGCATATTACAAAAGATCCTCAAAGTAAACTCATTATTTTCTGTAGGTAACCACATCGAGTTTAACCAGCCGTGAAAGCCGTGTTCATTTCTGCTAGACTGCACGTCGTCTTTAAGCAGACTTGAGTGAGTGCTAGTGTCGGTGCTTTAATTCCTGCCCTTCCCTCACAGAGTGCGTACCCTGAGCACTGAGCTTGACAAGTTCCTCATTGAGAGCGTCCACATTTTCCTCCAACTGCCTCTTCTTCTGCTCAACATTTTGCAGGTACTCAGTCAAGGACTTGATTTTAGCCTCGTGCTTTGGACAGAGGAAAGAGGCACATGTAAATACATAGGTGCCATTGAACGCCGTGATTCACTGTGCCGTTTGTGGTTTGTTCCCACATACCTGGGAGATGCGCAGCTGGCATGCAGCCAGTTCCTTCTCGTTCTCATCCATCTTCTTGTTACTTTCTGCCTGGGTTCCCTCTAGCTGCTTGCAGCGTTTCACCATCGTCTTCACTTCTGACTTCATCTTGCTGATATACAGACGGGCCACTGTAAACTCCTCGTCAATCAGACCGCTGCCACCGTCATGTTGCTGAAATGAAAAATGACATAAGACCACACAGTGGAAAAAGAAACGTGAAAAAGAGGAACAAAAACTCAAAAAGATGGATAGACGTTGAACCAGAAAGAAAGTGAAGAAATCAGCGCAGTACCTTAATGTCATTGCTGCCTACAGCGATGCCAATCTCAGCTAGGTCTTTGAGCAGTGATGACATCATCTCAGTCACCCTCTTCTTCTGGTGGTTGGACATCTCCTTCAGCTTCTGGAGCTCAGAGTCCAGAGATGACAGGATGGACTGCAAGAAAAGAAAAGGTCTTAATATGAAGTTAACTGCTGTTGAATTATTCAGGACTAAAGTTGTCTGGTGAATAGAAGATTTCTCTGCTCCTCCTCTTCGTCTCCCGGGTGATCCCCTTTATGTGTCAATACAGATAAACGGCTTCCATCTCACCACATCCCAATCCGACGCCAACCCTCCACACTTCCTCCTTCACTACATTCATGAACCTTTTCTGTGGTCTGCCTCTCTTCCTCCTTCCTGTCTGCTCCATCTTCAACATTCGTTTGTCCAATATATTCACATCTCCAAGCTCTTCAGCCCGAGCAGTCCCGCTTACTTCTTAACCAATATTTGAATTTAATTCAGTGCTATTCTCTGTTTAGTAGGCCATGTTGCAACCAGTGCACTGGTGTATTGCTAAAAGGGAGCCAACATCGTATGGTGGAAGCTAACAGCAGAGGCTCAGCAGTTTGGGCGTGTTTCATACCTGCTACAACAACAGATTGTATTTGTATGTTTGCTGAACTCTGATGGTGCTCATCTTTCCCTGTCAGGTCTCTCTCTCTCTCACTGTGTAGCACATAATTGATAACAGTAACTAGTGACCTACTGACTCTCACATTGAGCTAAAATGAGAGAAGCATAAAGGCTAGATAAATGACACTAATGCATTTGTATGTTAATTATTTTATGCATTTGGATCTAATTGGCATACTAAGGGTGGGGGACATTGAATCCGAATGGACCATGTTCAGCACCTCCATTGCCGAAGCTGCTGCACTGGAGCTGCGGCCGCAAGGTGGTTGGTGCCTGTCGTGGTGGTAACTCCCGAACCAAATGGTGGACACCAGAGGTGAGGGGAGCCACCAAGCTGAAGGAGTCTTATCGGGCTTGGTTAGCCTGTAGGACTTCGGAGGCAGCTGATAGGTACCAACAGGCCAAGCGGAACGCAGCACGGGCAGTAGCTGAAGTAAAAACTCGGGTGTGGGAGGAGTTCGGAGTGGCCATGGAGAAAGACTTTTGGACCGCCTCGAAGAGATTCTGTAATACCGTCAGGCGACTCAGGAGGGGAAAGCGGTGCTCTACCTGCACTGTGTATAGTGCGGGGGGTGCACTGTTAACTTCAACTGAGGAAATTGTCAGGCGGTGGAAGGAATACTTTGAGGACCTCCTTAATCCCACTGACACGTCTTCCGAGGAGGAAGCAGAGTCTGGGGACGAGGGGGATGACCTACCTATCTCCGGGGGCGAGGTCACTGAAGCAGTTAAACAACTCCTTGGTGGCAGAGCCCTGGGGGTGGATGAGGTCTGCTCGAGTTTCTGAAGGCTCTGGATGTTGTAGGGCTGTCTTGGTTGACATGCCTCTACAATGTTGTGTGGAGATCAGGGGCAGTACCCC
Source organism: Pelvicachromis taeniatus (assembly GCA_015108175.1). Taxonomy (NCBI): domain Eukaryota; kingdom Metazoa; phylum Chordata; class Actinopteri; order Cichliformes; family Cichlidae; genus Pelvicachromis; species Pelvicachromis taeniatus. The sequence goes on from VURO01036714.1 coordinate 27,873, forward strand.
TGGATTGGCAGACCGGGGTGGTGGTTCCCATCTTTAAGAAAGGGGACCGGAGGGTGTGTTCCAACTATAGGGGAATCACACTCCTCAGCCTCCCTGGGAAGGTCTATGCCAGGGTGCTTGAAAGGAGAGTCAGTCCTTTAGTCGAACCTCTGATACAGGAGGAACAATGTGGTTTTCGCCCTGGTCGTGGAACACTGGACCAGCTTTTTATCCTCTCAAGGATAAATGAGGGTGCATGGGAGTTTGCCCAACCAGTCTACACGTGTTTTGTGGACTTGGAGAAGGCATTCGACCGTGTCCCTTGGGGTGTCCTGTGGGGGGTGCTCCGGGAGTATGGGGTGTCTGGCCCATTGCTACAGGCCATTCGATCCTTGTACAACCGTTGTAAGAGCTTGGTCCGTATAATCTCATCTCTGCTTTTTGCGGATGATGTGGTTCTGTTGGCTTCATCGGGTGATGTCCCACCGGGAGGAGACCCCACAGCAGACCCAGGACATGCTGGAGAGACTGTGGCTGTGTCTCAATATGCGTACTTGTGTGTACTTGCGTTCTCGCGGACTCGTTATAAGTCATCAGTCAGAGACAAGTACTGTCCCAATTCAAAGTACGCATCAAGCCGAGAACGCGAAAAGTTCCCGGATGTGTTCTCGCTACGCCCGTTTTATCGAGCATGCATCGGTGGGGACTTGTGTGGACTTGGTGGAGCCAAATAACCCGTCATACATTTCGCGAGACCAGCCCAGTCACGTTCACCTGACCTGTGACATCATCGAGTACGCTGGTGTTCCAATTGCACAAATCACAAGTCCGTACTCATGTTCTCAGCGTGAGTACGGACTCGCGTACGGACTCGCGTACTTGCAATTGAGAAACAGCCAGTGTGTCTTGGCTGGCCTGGGAGTGCCTTGGTGTCGGAGGTGGCTGGGGAGAGGGAGGCTTGGGCTGCTGCCCCCGCAACCCAGTTTATTTTATTTGTATTTGATAGATTAAAAAAAATAAAAATAAAAATAAAAAAAAATTCTCCGACCCTGCACATGACAACTTATGTGGCCAAAAGGCTACTACAGACATTGCTCCCTCACTCCTCTGCTGCTTTTTCCAATATGTTCTTGTTGACAGGCATTAAGATTTATTTGAGGGAGTAATTACCTTTTTAAAATCATAAATTAAATGTTTTTGCCTTGAGGCACATAATAAGAATGAAGGCATTTAGTCAATCTGCCAAGTACTTCTCCACTTTATGGAACATGGTTCAGTTACTTATAGAAATAAAGGGTCTGCAGCACTAATTAATATGTGCATGTTTACCAGGGTGAATGTGTCGGTTCTAGTTTTTAAATCCCTGCAGGTTTTAAAGGCTCTAATTATAGTGCTGCGTGTCTGTGTGTTGCATATTAACATGGCCACAATAAAGGACACGTAAAAGGCACCCAAATGAAATTAAAGCATCACTGAGTCTATGAGCATGCTGATGACTGTTCCAGGCTCACCGATTTCTGGCTGAGCTCCTCGCTGATGGCCTCAAACTCCTTGGTTTTATCCTCCACCTCTTGGCTTTTCTGGTCATAGTTGACAGCCAGCTCCTCCAGAGCCTGCAGCACCTCCTTCACCTCCTCCTTTGAGGCTTCGTTTTCAGCCTGGAGGCGGTTCAGCTCTGCCTGGAGGTTCTCATGATCACGGCGGGAAGAAGCTAGAAGCTGGATGAAAGAAAAGAAGCTTAACTTTGTTTTATTCTTTTAAACATGTCAGCGAAACAATAAGGAGAGCTAACTGCATTTTAAGTCCAACAAAAACATTTCTCATAGTGATGTGACAGCTTCACGCGTTTCCTCACTCCTGTGAAACCACCTACGATCTTGAGTTCACTCTGCACCTGTGCCTCCACGCCACCTGTTAGACCTCCAGTACTCACCTCCTCCTGGTCCAGCATCTGCTGCTTCAGCTTCTCAGCCAGCTGACTCTGCTGGTTGATTTCCTCATCCTGTGATGGGTAAAGACAGACAGTAGCATCAGCATTCACACCAGACCAAACACCGCAGGTAGACAATTACAAGGTGAAAAAGCACTGGTTAAGCAAAGAATGGTCTGGATGATTAAAGGAACATTTTTCTTATTTAATAACTGAAGATTTTCAAAAGAAGACTCAGACTTCTACTTTCCAATGAAAAGGAAGCAGAATAAAGTAGTTAATCAGTCTTTGGTTACCGATATAAATTACCTATTGTTCTAATTTTACATTTACTAAGTAGTAAGTGTTTAAAACCTGTCGCACACAATGCAAGCTGACAAACACACCTTATCATCCAGCTGTTTATAGAGTTTGGCCAGCTCTGCTTCACACTTGTCCTTCTCCACGTCCGTGAGACGAACGCCGGGCACGTTGGGCGTGGAGGCCGCCTTGTCGTTTATAATATTGTCCAGGGCCAGCACCTCGGCGTTGGCCTTCTCCTTATCAAACTGCTCCTCCACTGGCACACTCTCACCTGAGGAGGCGCAGGAAATGTGCGTGTTCAGTAGATGGAAGAAAAGTTCTTCCTCTCATGCGCTGCACATAAACACCACTGGATTAGGCGACAGCCTCACCGTTTCTCCAGCGGTTCAGCTCGTTCTCCAACCACGTGATGGTGTTCCTCAGGGTCTTGTTCCTCTCCTTCTCTCTCTCATACTTCTGCTTCCACTGCTCTGCCGTCAGCTCAATGTTCACCGTCACTGTGTTCTTGATGGTCTTTGCTCTGGATTATGAAGAAATACATTTTTTTTCCCCCAGCAGAGAAAAGCCTCATGCATCATTATTCATTACGAGAAAAATAGATCTTTAGAATTACATTTTCTAATGTAGTTGCTTAATTTATATGAAAATGTTTTCTGTAATGTGAAAGTGGGACATGAAGCTGATTTGTTTTGACAAAACCAATGCAGTTGTAAAATTTCCATCAGCCTACTGACCTCTGACCGAACATTAGGGTGGATTTGGTTTCAGCCTCATTAAAGGAGGAAGGTGAGCAGCAGATGACAATGGTGGTTCGACAGTTACCACCCAGCGAGTCCTGCAGGATACGGGTCATCTTGCTGTCTCGGTAAGGGATGTAAGCCTGAAAACAGAAAACACACTTCTATTAAAACACAAGTAAAACACCATCATATATAGCTCATTTCACTGATATAAAATTAATAAAGAAAAGCTTTCAAGAAAAAGAACAGATTTTTTAGCACATGTGTAGGTATTCTGAGGTCATCATTTAGTGACTAATATCAGTCACAGGATAAAATATGCATCAGGTTCTCAGAGAAGGACAGACTGTCAACAGAGATACTCAACCTCCTTTCTGAAAGAGGACATTTTAAAAGGACAGACGCAGACAATTAATATACTGAACATCTATCCATCCATGCTATGCTTATCCAGGGCCGCAGCAGCCCAAGCAGAGAAGCCCAGACCTCCCTCTCCCCAGCCACCTCCTCCAGCTCATCCGGGGGAACACCAAGGCGTTCCCAGGCCAGCTGAGAGATATAATCTTTCCAGCGTGTCCTGGGTCTGCCCCGGGGCCTCCTCCCGGTGGGACATGCCCGGAACACCTCACCCAGGAGGCATCCTTGTCAGATGCCCGAACCACCTCAACTGGCTCCTTTCGATGTGAAGGAGCAGCGGCTCTACTCTGAGCCCCTCCTGGATGGCCGAACTTATCCAAATGGCTAAACTGAAGAGGCCTCCTATACGTCACAGTCCTACACACAGTAGTGGTAAACGAGACATCTGTGGACAACAGCTCATTTGTTTTACACCAT